>QVOB01010185.1:0-13771 GCA_014839585.1 Pseudomyrmex concolor | reverse complement strand
TAGAATATATATATAAAAAAAAGTAAACGTAGTAGTTTTTACTACTAATCAAGTGATTTCGAAGATGTATCGAGTAACGACGGTGTTCCTGTTGTGTCTCTCGATAACGTCGTCGTATTCGGGACTGTTCAGCGCTGATAAGCTCAGGATGTATGCGAAGTTCATGAATCTCGACAAGCTGAGCATCAACGAAACGGGCAACGAACTGTGGCACGGGCTCTTTAGGGACTGCAACAAAAAAGTGACATTTTCGTGCATACAGAAAAACGCATACACATATCTCGACAACGTCTTTATCGAGAAGGAAAATATCACCGTCTTCGACGGTCTGATACTTACGAGGAACACAAATGTCACCTACGACACGTGTCCTAAATTAACGGAAAGTCGTAACGACGTTCGCGAGAACCTCGTGGATGACGTCGACGTAGAAGATTGCAAAAAGAAAGCCGACGACGAGACAGAAGACCGAAAATTTAGAGAACCGGAATCGCCGCTTGAAGAAGTTACAAACGCTCTCCGGCGGAAAACAGTTAAGTTCTTGTCGACGAGAAATTACGAACTTCAACTTCCGGAATTCTTCTTCGAAGGCGCAACTGTGAAGATAAGCCCGCGCGAGGTAGACGAGCATGGCGCTTTGCTCAGAGTGGATTTCGGAACTCAAGACGTACAAGAAGGACGAATCTTGTTTAAAAAATTTAGTAAGAGAAACGTGTGTCTTAATATTTACAATTATTTTACAGCAATAAAGAACGTAATGTTTTATACATTTAACATTTTATTTTATAGAAAAGTTCTTACAAAATAAATTGTTGACCAGCTTCCTGGCGCTCCTCTTGATTATCAAGTTAATCAAAGTAAAGTTTCTGTTCGTCATTCCGTTTCTCTTCGGTGTTGGCGCCGCGAAGAAACTCTTCCTCAAATTATTGCTCTTCTTCATCCCAGCGTTTGCGCACATCTTTAAGCTCTGCTCCAGCTACTATTCGAGCCACGCCACCAAGTTCCATCATCATCATCACCAAGTATGCGCATAGTTTCTCTTTTTCTTTTCTTTCGTAAATATATTTACATAAAATATTTTATCAAAATATTGTTTTTCAGGTAGCGCATCATCATCATCACGTGCCAGTTCCGGTTCCGGTTCCGGCGTTTTATCATCGTCATCACGACAACTTCGACAGCTACGAGTACGATCATCCTCACGTTCAATATCGAAAGGACATGGAAGAACTGAAGGAATGGGGCATCGAGCCTTACGACGAGCCTTACAAAGAGGCCAGTCAGATCGTGAATCGCGTTGTTTCACCTCTTGCAAACTCGATATATTCGGGTCCGTACGGGTTGCCGCAATATGCGCCGAATGTGAAACCGATTGCGTCATCTTACCTGGACAACTCGATCTCGGCTAACGCGCACAATCTGGCCTACTCTGGATATGTGAACGACATCAAGCACAATCGACGACCCGCCCAACCGACGATCTCCGTGTTGAACTCGAAGACGCCGGTGAAGAAGCCGTACAACACGATTTTCACGACAAACGCGCGACCGGTTCCTCATCCGCAAAGATTGCTGACATCTGCAGTTGCTTCTTCCAAGAGCTCGACTATGTCAATCTCGCAACAAGAAACAGACGTAGATGACTACTACGAGCCGATAATCGAACGGCTGGAAAATATCTTCGACCAGCTGAGCTTCCACGACGAGACTTGTCGGGAGTTACTCGTGTGCAGCATGTACAAGAACCCAGCGAATTACTCGCCGCACAGTAACATTGTGTCGAACGAGCTCTCCAGGTACGCGAAATGCAGCGGAGTGGCTTATTATTGATTCAGTTACCGCGTATATTACAAAAGAGAAAGGTGGAGATCGCCTGCCTGCGTTCCGAATCGCGTTAAATCGGGTCACCGGCCGGCTTTGACTCTGTCTTTCTCTCTTTCTCTTTTTCCCGTCGCATCGTTCCTTTTTGTCGCTTCTTATACCGCTGCTTCTGATTGCATCGTAACCAGACTTATTCAGCTTTGTATTTCAATCTCGCTCGATATTTCCGGTACTCTTGTTTTTTCTCTCGAGGAACCGTTCCTCTTCTTACTGTTTTTCGTCATTGTGCGATTGTAAATCTTTACGTTTGTACAACGTTATCCAGCTTTGTCTCGTTTAACATTCTCTTTCACTGGCAATCGACGCGGATTATAAAAATATTTTCAGCTGAGCCATCTATTCGACGGACCGGAAATAAATAGAACAGTTTTATTAAATCCGGAACGATCGGCAGATAGCTCACTTACGCACAATTACACTGATTCAAATCTTCAAGAGTAATTTTGTCTTTTTTATGGAAGGAACAAAAATTACTTTGCGGACCCCGAAAAACACGTTTATTGTGGAATTACTTCCGTAACAAGTAAAGAAAGCTATGGGAAATCGGGTCAGCTCGAAACAAGCGCGTTAATTAATTAAGACTTAGAATAATTGCGCTTTTCAAAGAGATATTAGCACGCTATCACTCGTAATAATCACGACTAACTTTATTATGATTACATTAAGTTTTTTAACAAGCTCGATTTGCATATGATTTCAGAGATCCGGAGGAATTGAAGCTTATTTCTGACGTGACGGAGAGTTCGAAAAAATTCTTCAGATATCTAAACGCAGCCAGACTCGGTCAAGAAAGTGGAAATTGTCTCAGAACATATCCCTGTCAAAGCAACACCGAATGAATGATAAATGTAGAACTTTCCTAATGATTTGCGCATATTTATGATACGACGAACTTAAGATGTCCGTTGTTAGACGTTTGCTCAATAGGCCTTCCAAGGAAATGATAAGAAGAAAACTGACTGTTATAAATGCAATGTTAAAAATATGTAATACTGCCATGTACCTACACGCGAGAACTTTCTAAAATCTTTCTACTTAAACACCAGAAATCGAAATATTCTGTGTATAAATTCCCAATAATACTTAATAATAATGTAAAATTAATTGATTTTGATACTTATGATAATTTATGCCAGTTCTTCAGAATAATGACACACTGAAGAACAATCGATGAGATTTTGTGATGACGTATCAAAGCTTCTATAGACTGTTGACACGTTGTCAGTAAAGTCTTCACAAATGTTATCAATAGGTATATATCTACAGTTATAGATAATAACATTGATGCAATATTGGATTGTGTGGCATTTTATGAGTTAAGCGCTTTGTAATTGTTAGATATTTATGTTCTTTGAATATAGAGCGTGTAAAAATCTAACAAAAATATTATTAATTTAATTGATTATTCTTTAAAGCAAATATCTATAAAAAGTGAGAAAAAAGAGAGCAAATTTAGCGTAAGCGCATGAAATGTAATGCATACATTGCAACAGTTTTTTACCACTTGTGTAAGAAGAATTATTTAACTGCAGTTTGTGATGTGATTAACTTTATAAGATTTCGCGTATGAACAATCATATAAAAATATATTTGAAACTTATTCCCTGATAAATATTACATGTATTAGTGTATACAATATGTGCGACATTTATGTAAAAATTAGTTAAGAAACAAACGCGCGGTGAATAATTATATCTGCGATTTAAGCTATGTAAAAGATCTGCATAATTCTTCATATTTTAGAGAATTACTATTATCGTTACATACTCGGGTGCCATACCCCAGCAAATGTTATTATTTAATGTTATCTTATTATAATTGTATTTTATAAAAATACAGTGTAAAAACTAAACATGTATTAAATTATTTGTTTTGATCGTGTGTATTTAAGTGCAATAAAATATTATAAATCAACATTTATCTTATTTATGCATTATTTTTCTAATCGTTTACATTATGAAATCGTACGTGCAAATAACAATGTCACGATTAACATCGTCGGTGCGATGGTGATTTTTTAAATAACGAATACATTTAGGATCTTCTTTTGTAACAAATTGAATATATTTTATCGTGTAATATCTTTTAACATGTTAGTTTTTGAAATAAGCAATATTTTTTGCACGCGTTGAGTCAATAGTGATTGTTTTAATAAATGAGGACGTTTCGAGCCTTATTTGGCAAATTGATCATACATATGTTATCATATGATATCTATTGACATGTAATAAGACTATTATTTTATGGGACAAAAATCCGAGAAAGCTGTCAAAATGTTTTTTTGCTTTGCACGATTAACAATGTTAGAAACTTGAAACATATTAACAGAAGGAAGCAAAAAGAATTCATATTTTAATTCTCTAAAGTTTTAGATCTAAAAAAACAAATCAAATCTTGAATTTTTTTTAAAAAAACAAATTAAATTTCTAAAATATATCCAATATTGATTCTTTCTCGTGATTTTACAAAATAAGAAGAGAAGAAAAAAATAATGTAGAATATTTAGAAAAAATAATGTAAAATATTTAGAAGGTGATTTATTCAAAGATTCTTTTGAATATAGTTCACCTAAATACATGTAGCGGTTATAATCTAAAAATAGAGGCAAGTATTTCATGCGGACTCCGAAATTGAAATTGTCTCACAGAGACGAAAGAGTCGTGAAAATCGACACCCTAGATATAATGAGGCTTTCTTCTTTCCAAGCCGGCAACACGTCTCTGATCAAAATTCATCGGCCGTCCGCGGCTGCCATCGGCTATAAAACCCCGTTGAGTTCGTTCGTACTGGCATTCGGTGTTTAGCCTGGTAAATCGGTGGGTGCTGCCATGAGGATCTTTACCACTATCGTGTCCGCAGCCCTTCTGGCTACCCTCACTAGTGCGCAAGAAACGGAAACCACCGTCAATGTCCTGCGACAAATTTATCACAGGTAGACATAAGTTATAATTATTGTAACACACTATATTCACATATTTAGAGTTTTAATTATCAAAAAATACTTTTACGAATTATTACAACTTTGCACAAACTGAGCACAGTTTAACGAATACACGGATCTCTAAACGTCACAGATGCGCAGATAGCGAATCTATGCTATCGTGCGTTAAACCGAAAGTGGTGGCTTACCTCACCGACGCTGTGAAACAAGACAGACTGGCAATTACCGAGGATTTAGCGGTGGTTAAATCCCATGACGCATCGAAAGATAACACAGAAGAGAGCTATCCCGCGCAATACGACGCCGCGGATCCGACCAAAAGGAAACTTCTGCGAACGCTGATGCTCGAGAAATTGGACGCGTATCTGTCTAGCCATCAGCTCGAGGCAAAATTGCCGGAGGCCATTGCCGGATCCAACATCGTTCCTAGATCCTTAGTCGACAGTATGCCAAAGAGTCTCACAGTTCCCCTAAGTGACTCTTCTAGCGGACAAGGTAATCGCACGTTGACATCTTGGCATTCATTTGACATTATCTCGTGTATCGTTCGCGTTTTATGCGTTAGAATCACAATCTAATCATTTTGCGTCTAATAGAGGTTTTCAGAATTTCTAAAGAGATTTAAATAAATTGATTTAAAATTTCCAGGTCGTGGTTTTGTTAAGAAGGTAATGATACCGTTTCTGCTTGGTCTCAAGTTCAAAGCGACCGCTTTGGTACCACTCGCGCTCGCATTGATCGCTCTAAAGACGTGGAAAGCCCTGACTTTGGGCCTCTTGTCATTGGTTCTCAGCGGAGCCATGATGATCTTCAAGTTGACCAAACCGAAAATCGCTTACGAGGTTGTTCACTATGGACACCCGCCAGTGGAACACCCACCTCACTGGGACACCGCACCGAACGGACCTTATAGGGCCTATAGGAAATAAAACGAAATTGACCGCCTCATCATCTGTCGTGTAGATCATTTATTTAATATTTATTTATCGTGTTAGTGTGTGTTTAGCACGTTCTTGTACAATAAAAATTTTTATATTATTTCATTAAACGAGTTTTGTCGATTACTTTCCATTTTCTCTAATTTAATATAATTTATTTTTTTCCGAAGAGATGTGAACATAAAAATATAGCAACGAGAGTAAAAAGTAATATTTTGTAAGAAATAAAAGTACTAGTTTTACATTGAGAAAGTGATTTGTGTTTCTCATTTATGTTCTCATCCTTGTCTTATGTTTTCGCTTTTTAACTGCAATGCAGTTTGAATAACAGAGCATTTAAATGACCACAATTAGAACATAGTAATTACAGTTACATGCATGTTACGTGTCACAAAAGAGCGCGTAAACTTTTTTTTAAATATCACCAGCATTATATTTTTATCAAAAAAATTGTTTCAATTCAGCGGTTTGTTCGTCCTATATCAGATACATTCTTCAGTTCTTAAACAATAATATCTTCTATCAAAATTCTATACATCTTTGGAGAAGAGACGAAAGTGTAATACGATTTGCGGCTTTTAACACGCTTTTATTGCCAAGCATGAAGTTAATTTGTCAACAATAAACAAATCGTAGTAAATCACGAGAACTATAGTAATTCTATGGAAACGCGTTTTTCATCGGCTGTACGGCCTGAATGCTTATGCAAACTCGACCCAAAATTCCAATTGCCGTTTCATTGTTACGACAAAGAAGAAGTCGGGCAGAAGACTCAAGTGTCTTCGATAGTAGACCGTTTTCACACGAGAAACTCATACGCAGCGCGAATCACTGATGTACGCTGTTTTACTTCGAGTTCGATCGGGAGCGACAATTTAATTAGGTCTGACAGGGTGAAATTAGCGGCGTTAAAAGATCGGGCTGTCTATGACGGTATGGACAGACACGAAGAGAGCAAAGACAGTAGAGAGCTTTAACGGCGCGCTCGTGTGGAAAGTCATGATCGTGATGTGAATCAATGATCGATTCAATGTCAATGTTACGACAATGTTCCGATGTCAAGGATAAAAGACTCTTAAGAAGTATATGCAAGATTTCCGATTATTTGCTATAAATAAAATAAATAAAATAAATAGAAGAAAAGATATCTTCTATCAGATTTTAAAAGAAATTTTACAAATGTAAACATTTCATATTGTTAAGCTTTAGCGAAATTCAATATTTATAATATTATTCTAATTTTTACACTTTTATTTCCGTTTAGTGTATATATTTTTAAAATATACTAAAAAAAATTATTACAAGTTATTATCACAAAGATTAAATTTTAATTCTATTTATTTAATCGTTAATACATATCTCTCGTATAAAAAAGATTCAAAACGATGAAAAAACGCTCTCCGCTTTTTAATGTAATTCTAATCATTAACTCGGCAATAATTCCGCGTTCGCTCGGGTCATAACGAAATTAAATCTGATTACTAAGTCAGACTGCGTTTGTTATCAAAAATTGAATTCCGTGTCATGCTTCTGAAAAAATATTCTACAAACATCCATCGTTATAAGTGGGTCTTTCGATATCGTTTGTAGAAAGCAAACTACTCATTAATATCGCACAAATTCCATCGCGTTCCCAAGAACCAAAAGGTATGACCTATTGGCACATCGACGGAAGCCGCGTTGCTACCCCGGATTCGCGATGTCGCGTGTCGCGTGTGTCGCGCGACCTCTCACGCTCGTTTCTCGTCTATCCTCCCTCATCAAGTAGTCGCGACGTGAATCGTGGCGAGGCCTCAATAATCGAAGACCATACTGAACGAAAAGAAAATCCAAGTCCAAAGTGGGGGAGTGTTCTTCGCGACTGTTTGACGTGCGTCGTGCGATTCGACGATAGGACTTCGTATAAATACCGTACTGCCCAACCTATTGGCATCAGTCGTCGTGCCGCGATCGTCCTCATTCATCATACAGGTGTATAGCGCGGAGCCTTCCTTCACGAACGGATAACCTACCCCCCTCGCGAACATGAAGCTCTTCGTTTTGTGTATCCTGCTCGCGTTCGCCGCCGCGCAACCGGCCAAGAACGAAAATTGGAAAAGCGCCATGGACGAAATGGTCGGCCAGTCCAGGTCCGAGTGCTCGCAAAAGAACGACGAAATCGCGTGCATGAAGTTCAAAGTGTTCAATCTGCTCGATCAGATCTTCAGCAAGGATAACTTCAAGGCAAGTGTCAGTAAAATTATGATAACACTTTAGGATAATTGAAATAGCTTTAGTTTGTTTTTCAACTTACAATTATAAGTTTTATTTTCTGCTGTCGCGTTTGATAATTTTTTTAACAAGATTTTCTTTTTTATAAATTTACATCGACATCATCCCCCGATACTTTTAGGTGTCGAATACGATGGAAGTTACACGCAACTCGCGTCCCGTCGAAGAAGTGTCCGCTCGTGGGGAGACTTCCTTTTTCGACACCGTGCAATCCTACTTGGCTTCTCACGATGTGACCTTTAAACTGCCACTGGACTCCACGGTGAAGGTGAGCTCGCGCAACATCGAGGACGATCAGCTCACCTTCGACGTCAAGTTCGGTCAAGGCCGTGCCGTCGACGAGGCCCGCAGATCCAAGCTGAAGAAAGTCATCATTCCTATTCTGGTGTTCGTCCTTTTGAAAGCGATGACTCTGATTCCTCTGGCTATTGGAGTGCTTGGTTTGAAAGCCTGGAACGCCCTGCAGCTCTCGTTCTTCAGCTTTATCGTGTCCGTTGGTATGGCTATTTTCCAGCTTTGCAAGAAAATCGCCGCTGACAGTCACGCTGCGCCCATCGCCCACGGACCGTGGGAATATCAAGCTCAGTATAGGTCTTTCCAAGACCAGGATCAGCTGTCGTCGTCGCAATTCGCTCACAACCTCGCGTACTCCGCTCACGCGCAATCCTAATATCATTATTGTCCTATCGACGCTTTTGTAAAATATTTAGTTTCCTATTTGTACTGTATATTTAATAAATTATGATCACAAGTCATTTTTATATACTATGTCTGTTTAACGCCTCTGATGTCTTTCATCAATATTGAAGTTCACTTCTTTTAGAGAAAGAAAACAATAAATAATAAAATGAATAAAAAATTGATAGAATATAACATGTCAAAGCAAGAAGCTAATATGTAAAGATAAAGATATTTTAGTATTTTTTTATAATTTTATTATAAGTAAGTAATAAACGCAAAAGGGAACATTTTATTTATCTTGAGAGAGGGAAATAATATTCTAATAATAAAATGTAAATAAAAATTACGAATGTTTTAGTCATTTGCAATATAAAATAGTAATAACTTTTTATTTGCAACTTTTAATTTTGTCTTATTTCTATTTAAACACATAAATTTATCACAATAATGACAGCTAATATTAGGCCTAAAGTAGTGATAAGAGCAGTCACTCACACAGAAAGCGAGAATAATCTCTCCAAAAAATCTGTAGAAAATTTAAGGAAATTTAGTTATGATATATATATATATATATATATATATTAGTTATGATATATATATATATATATATATATATATATATATATATATATATATATATAGTTTGATTACATCATAAACTAAGATTGGTTCTTTGCAAAAGTGTACTCTTTTTAGTATTTTTTCAGTAAAAATTTAATTATGAGATGATATAGCATGTGTGATATAGCTAATAATTAAATTTGTATGAATTTTACGAGTAATGTGTGTGTGTGTGTGTGTGGCGATATCAGCAATTTTTAAGTAAACAAAAAATAATGTTTTGCCCAAAAGAAACATTTGCAGGATCCTAGATCTTAAAAGCAGCCTGTATAATAAGATTGAAGCTCTATGTGCAGATATCCTCTGTCTTCTAATTTTTTAAAATAATAAAAAGACAATTATTATCTTATATCTTTTTTTCCTTTTTATGCATATAAACTCTACAATATATAAGTTTGTTTAAAATTTTGAGGGATGGTTTTATTAACAAAAAAATTACTATTTTTTTTTCTGAAACCAAATTTCTATACGTTCATAAAAATAGGAAGTAAAATCCAATGACTCACGTAGAACTATAATATATGGTGGTATTTCGTAACTTAATATGCATGTTAAATGAATTTTTTAATATTCAAAAAAACTGGCTTTAACAAAAACTATTTTTTTTTTTTACATATGAGATGTACTTGTAAAAGTTGTCATTTTTTTAAAAGCTCATAAAATTGCTTCTTACATAAATTAGATTTGAGATTTCAGAAAATACTTAAAAAAAAATACCTACGTATAAATATGTGATCACTTCAAGACTTTATAAGATATTTAAAAAAAACCTACATACAAATGTGATCACTTTCCTCTCTTATGAAAGTCAGTTGGAAGCCGCTCCAAAACAATTCTTATTTCACTATTTTAACATATTATGTGACTTGTAATTTCATTGGAAATATTTTTGTTTTAAATCGTTTTACATATTACAACATGTAAATTGTATATTTGACTATATCTTCACTCATTTTCAATCGTAAAACCAAAATTTATAGAATAAACCAAATCAATAATAAATTTCAAAGAAACTAATTCTCATAAACGCAGTTTATACGATACACGTGAGATATTTCGCGAGAAAAACAGCGGCGACAGTTAGACATTCTCGTAATCATAGAAGGTGCGCGAACCGCTAAACCGACACTTGAAAGTTTACGACGAGCCAAGTAAGAGCGTAAGACAAAAAGATCCGAGGCGCAAGTTCCGTTTCCCGTGTGCCGTCGCATGCCATCGTGTACGACGTACGCGACAATCGATACGTGTGTAAACGCGTGCATCGCATCTTATGCGTGCGTTTAAGTGAATGGACGTAAGGGGAAGTGACGGGGGTTTCGGGAAGGTAGGGAGGTACGTATGTCACTCTATGCCAGTGAAATTTGAATAATTTCCCTTCGATTGACTATTCCCGGCATGCGCGACCGAATAACATAGATTCAAGGGGGACAAATTAAATAAAAGACGCGGGCCACTCCTCTGTCAGTCGCAGTTCGATTGCCGATCATCGCTCGCTCGCGTCTCGAGTGGACGGATCGGTCGTGTTTATTAACCACGTGGTATAACGCGAGTCTTCACAAAAGAAACAGGAAAAGAGAAGGACAACGCGAGCGATTTAAACAACTTTCTGTGCGACGTCGAAGAGAGAGAAAAAACAAATCAACATGCGATTGACAGCATCGATAAGCGCGATTGTTCTGCTGGTTGGATCGTGCGCGGCCAGTCAGGATTTTTTGACGAGCTCCTTAAACGATTGCGTGAAAGCGGAGTCCTGGACGTCCTGTTTCAAGCATCATGTTCTGGGTTATCTCGACAACAAGCTGGGGATTGTCACGGAGGCCAGATCGCTGGAAACTATTGACGAAGCGATTGTCGCTAGAACCGTCAAATATTTAAAGAGCTTCGAATACGGAATTGACTTGCCCTTCGTCGACGCCAGTTTGAAATACAGACCCAGCAGGAGTTTAGTCGATCTCGACGTCGAGTTCAAGAATAACGACGTAGCCACAAATCAAGCTCGTGGACTTCTAAAGAAAAAACTTCTGCTGCCGTTTCTGTTGCTGCTGAAATTGAAGCTAAAGGCTCTAATGCCCATTTTCGTCGCTATTATCGGATTGAAAGCTTTGAAGGCTCTCGTTCTGTCGAAGCTCGCTCTTCTCATTGTAATCGGATTCGTCGCTTTGCAGCTCTTCAAGAAAGGCGGTATGATGATGCCGATGGGTATGTAACAGAATATTGTCATTCTATAATAAATAGATATACTACTAATATAAATACATAGATACTAAATAGATATGAGTATATATTAAAATTTTATATATATTTTTACGTATCAGTTTTTCTTGCTTAATTAATTTTGAACTACTACGTTTTATTAAAGTTTGAAAAAAATTAGAAAGATTTTGAATTTTTGCTGTTATCTCGATCATATAGCAATGTCTATGGAACCGGCATCGACATATGGCGCTCCACCTATGCTCTCGACAACGTCGAGCTACGATCCCGTCAACACGTGGGACGGCAATGGACCGTATTCCCGCGTTTGGACGCCGAGCAACAGTGTGGAAGCCCAAAATCTTGCTTACAATTATTACGCGCCCGGTAGTTCGAGTTCATATGGCTCGGCAAGCTCTTCCTCTGCATCATCTTCGTCCGGAAGCAGCTCAACAAGTTACAACTAAAAGTCATTCTTATATCCCACTAATGACGCATCGATCGTCTAATGTTGCTTTCAAACGCGATTCTCGCGATCGCATGTCGGTACCTAAGACACGACCAAAGAAACGCACGCCAAAAATAACCACGCAATGCTAATAATCTCACGATCGATGCTGACGAGACGAGTTAGTCAACGAGAGCCTGACATTCAAAGACTGTCAACGTCCCGTGCGTCGACTATAATTGTTTTATCGGTTTGACAAAAGTCGCATCGAGCTTGATATCGAATTTCTAACACCAAAACTTATCAAAAACTTAATTGAGCTAATTAAATTTTTGATCAAGTTTGAAGCGAAGTATCTTCGACGGCGCGCGAGTAGAATTACATTGAGAATTTAAATTAAAACTTTTTTCGCAGAACGTATTATTTCGTAGAAATTAAGTTTTTTTTTGTAAAATCGACAAAGCCATTTGTTAATTCTTTCTTTGAGTGTATTGCATATATATGTATATATACGCCGAAGGATAATTAGAATTATAATCTTTCCATCAGAATGTACAGAGAGTTGTTGTAAGTGTATTTTATCGCGACGGTCACAATTGTTGATAATATAAATATGTCGTCAAATACGCGAAACAATGCGACACCATCGACTATTTAATTATGGTGTGACAAGATTATTTATTATTGATTATCTATGTATTTGTTAATAAAAGCATCCCTCAAAATAAAAAAAACTTAATATTTTGTACATACTTATGCTTCTCTGAGATATAACTTCTTTGAGTCAACTTTTTTCATAACTTTTCTGTTATATGTTATATCAAGCCCCTTTAAGATGATTACCATGTCACCATATAAAATGTATCGTCATCTTGATATAGATTTTTTTTAAACACATTTAAAATTCACAAAATATATCATTAAAAAAGCAATTATATTTGCTTAAAATTATTATTTTATGTAACAGTAATGGAAATATTCACATTATGTTCTTTAGCCGATAATATTAGTGGAAATATATGGTAGTCAATTGAAGAGAAAACATGAGATGGCGCTCATGTATAAATACTAGGTATACTAGGACTCTATATACAAGGAAATTTATCTATTTCATCTTTTGCACTTTTTTGTAAATTTCATACATAAAAATTGTATTAGTTTAATTTAAATTTAATAATTTTTTTATTCTAAAAACTGTATAATGTGTTTTTTATAAAATTCGTAAAGGCTATATTTATTAAAATAACAATTTTTTTTATATTGTCATACACATTATTAAATAACGTTTATACATATAATTACAACATATTTATGCTTCTTATTACTCTCGTAATATCATCAAGTAGAAAAATATTTTACATTATATTGATTGTGTTACGAAGTTGTGCAAGATGTGTATGTATATATTTTGGAATATTAATAAGCACTTAGAATATTTAAACTAGTATGTTCTGCATTAACATTATTTATTGAACTGTTGTCAGAATTGATTATAATATTATATAAATTTTATTTGTTATCTCTCTTTATGGTGTGTATCCTGAAAGTTGAATGCAGTAAAACTTTTATGACTTGTGCGTATCACACAAAACTTTACACCTAATTTAATTTTATTCACCAGACTATAATCCTTTTGTTCACACCAGGAGATCGTTCTTTTCAAATTCGATTCACAGATTGAAAACGTCTTTACCTAAAAAACGTTTTATCCTTTTTATGAAAACCTACCGTGACAAAAATGTAAATTTGTAAGGTTTTTATTGTGCAAGATAGAACGACAAATAAAACAAGCAATAT
>QVOB01010183.1:0-13312 GCA_014839585.1 Pseudomyrmex concolor | reverse complement strand
TGGCTAAAAGTCAGCACTGATTGGCGACGTGTGACGTTTTGTGTCGAATGTGTCGACTGTGTCTCCTAAAAGGAAAGCAGCCTTAATGACACATCGTATGACTATCGCATTGATCGAATCAACCAACGTGATTGGTCAATTCCACGAGACCTGATACCTGATACTTGTGGTTGCGCTTAATGTAGAATGGGCTTTACATTCCTGATTTTTTGGTTATGTACGGATCTCATCCGTTCGACACGATTCTCGGTTCGGATTTAATTTTCGACATTTACTGACGTTAATGCGCGATGATCGAGGCCGACAAAATGTTGTATTTAAGAAAATACATGGCATTTCTTAAAATCGGTGCGAAATCGCGCATTGCTCGCCTGCAGCTGCATTCGTCGTTACGCGAATCGGCTAATCTTCAACCGTATAAAGATTATGTTCCTCATTATGTGCATTACAGCTCAGTGCGAACGTATTTACGACCCGAAACTTATACCACGAGATGCATTAGAACGTTCAGCTCGACGGTTCCGCAGTCGTCGGTAGAAGACCTCGATCATAAAGTGATGTCATTGTGCGACGATATCAAACAAGGACGAGTGTCGGCCGAGAGTTTGAAGGAAATTGTTAGGTTATGTCACGAGTGTAAATATCACTTATCGCATAGTGCCGGAATTTTGTTGCTCAGGTCTTGCGGCAATCAGTTATCCGATCTAAAATCAACTGACAGACAATACTTGGTGGATCAGGTAGAATAGAAGTTATTTTGTAGAGTTGAACGTTATACCCGTGTCTCTCCCTGTCTCTCCGTGTTTGTCTCTCCCTGTTTCTCCGTGTCTCTCCCTGTAATATTCAAATTTTCTTTGAATATTTTACTTGTATCCTTGGAACATTGACTGATTGAAAACATCATTGGTTTCCCACTGACAGCAAATGGCTGTAAAATGGAAGGATTTCTGATAGGGAATATGTACAAAACAAACGAGTTTTTGTTTGTTCTAATTCTCTTTTCTTATTGAACATATTGATCATGATATGGAGTTGATACAAGATGCAAGATGCGTGCAAATATACAATAATGTTTTAATATTAAAACTAATTAAATTTGAATAAATTTTGACACACAGGTCTGGCAATTGGCAAAGAACAACAATGAGGAACTGACACTGGACCATTACAATACTTTGCTGGATGTTTATGCTGAGAATTCTACTTCTGTAGATCCCAAAACATTCTTGGATACCATAACTGTGGAACCAAATGAATGTACTTATCATTTGCTGCTCAATGTAGCTGCCAAGACAGGCAACATGAACCATCTGCAAGATATCATGTCTATTATAAAAGAGAAAAACATAACTCTTGATGAGAAGACATTCAATAAGTTAGTGCAGGCTTATGCAATCGGTGGTAAAACTGTCGAAGCTGAGTATATAATAACACTCATGCGAGATATGGAACTGCCATTAGATAAAGCAAGCACTGAATTGGCATGTGGATATGCAAAACTTGGTGACGTTCCAAATCTAGTCAAGATACTGAACGACGAGTCGCAGAGCAATGCAAATTTTCTGAGGATATTAAAGATTTTAAGTACATCCGACAATGGTAGGCATATTCCTGTAGTTATGAATTATCTAATGGCTTCATTACCTGAAATACAGTCCGATATCTCCAAGTTAATAGTAGAACTGATACGACTCAATCGAACTGCAGATGCTTATGCTATTATAAATTGTATTGCAATGAACGATACAACAAAAAATAATGTAAACAGTTTTGTGAATAATTTCTTAAATGAATTAATCATTGCAAATGCTCCAATCGACGACATCGCAAGATATGCAAATGACTTTGTGGAATCTGGGTGTGAACCGTATGCGTTGACCAACACAGCAGAGATTGGTTTGAAGTTGGGCAGGACAAATCTGTGTCTCGCGATATTCCAAACAATGAGAAATAGGAATATGGAGGTACGTCCACATTATTATTGGCCTTTATTGGCTATAATGCAAAAAGAAGGAGAGGCGAAGGTGTACGATCTCATTAAGAGCATGTATAAAGAAGGTGTGGAGTTGGACTTCGACACGATGTGCGACTATGTATATCCGTTTGTGAACACCGCGGATCCAATTGTTACTCTACGAAGACTGTATTCATACGACATACCTGGTTCTGTCACAGCTGAACCTCTTATAGTTTTCCTACTGTTGCACAAGCGGGTACAAGAAGCTCTGTCAGTGTGCAAGAATATTAAAGTCAAATTGCATTACAGAGAACTGATGAAGCCTCTAGTGAGTGCTTACTTCGCTACGAGAGACACCAAAAATTGCGTAGCAATATTGACGATATCTTCACAAGGTCAAGAGTTTATCACTTACTTCTTAAAAATGCTTTTAAGAGATGAACATTCGGCGTTCTTTGTAGAAGATATGGAATGTATTTTGAAGGAATTTACATTTCATAATGCAAAAATATCGCAGCGAGATGCGACCATTCTCAAAAATACATTGTTGAACAGATATGTTGATGTTGCGCAAGAAACAGATCTATTTAAACTGATAGACAATATGGTGGACAAAAATCTGGACAACTCAGCGTTTACTTACATACTTCAGCATAGATACATGACCACGAAGGAACTACACTATCATTTGATCGAGTTAAATAGCAAAGGACTAAATAGCAGAACCATTTTGCGTAAGTTAATGGAAGCGTATCTCTATGAGCGTAATATGAAGAAATTTGAGGAAATCAAATGTGAATTCGACGCACGCCAGTATGATTGGACGCCCGGACTGAAGATACTTCTATTCGAGTGGTATACAAGATGTAACAAGCTAAAAGAAGCTGAAACAACGTTGTCCGATATATTGGCTAGTAATATCCGTATAGATAACTCTAAAATTCTTTTATTTGCCACTGCATTAATACAGGAGGGCAATTTTAACAAAGCCTATGAAACGATTAAAAATACCAATAATGTTATTATTAAAACTGATTCGCCAAAATATTGTAAAAAACTTTTGGATACGCTAGCGTGCAGTCAGTATCATTCTCACACAAAAGATATGTTGAAAATGCTTGTGGAAAAGAAATATTGCGATTTCAGTACTGAAATGTTGAGGCCGCTGGTAGCATTGTCATTGAAACATAATCTCTCAGATGCTATACAAGTCTTTATGACATGCTATGATAAGTTCAAAAAAACACCGTTAGTGTTGGAGATACTGACGGAATTGTTAAGACAAAAAAACGATTGGAGTAAAAACTACGTCAAAAAAGTATACGAAGCAGTAGTTGATGTTAAAGGACTCGGTTCGGCGAACGTGTCCGTAGCAATAGCATTAGCAATATTGAACAAGACGCAAGAACTGCAAACTGTACTACAGGTAACTGTACAACTCTTCTCATATTTGTGAATATTTTTCGCAATGTCATAATAGTTGTTTATAAAAGAGATACAAATATAAGAGAGGTGCAAACTTTGTTTAAATCCGTCACTTATGTTACTATGTGATTTTCTATAAAATAGACTTTCTCTACAATTTTCGGAATGTGTATTTTTTTTTTTTTTTTTTACAGAATTCTAATCAGCCATTCGACATGAAGACCGTCAGACACTACTTCGCCTATACGCAAAGGAAAGATGATATGAATGCACTTTTGACCATTCTTAAAGTGGCTCCAAACAATCACATTTTGAATTTCGTTGAGATAAGTGAACTGATTCTTTCTTTTTATAGTAAGTACTATCTCTCTCCAAACGGTGAACGAGCAAGTAGTATCGATGTTAACACGTTGTGCTGATATTTGTGTTCACAGGTAAAACGGGAAAGGTAAACGACGCACTGGAACTCTGGAAAATAATGTGTGCGAGAAATATCGAACCTAGCAAACAGTTCAGAGTCAACTTTAGTCAGTTTCTGCTGTCAAATAAAGTTTCACTCCCTCCAGAGTTTGAACAGAATAACGATGAAGTAAATGTTAGTAATGTTGGTAATCTAAAAAAAAAAAAAAAAAAAAAAAAAAAAAAAAAAAAAAAAAAAAAAAAAAAAAAAAACAATTTTTCAACAGAAATCATTATTTATTTAAAAAATCTAATTCTACAGATTTCTATATCGTTCTATCTCGGCTTCATCTCGGAATGACATTGTTACTGTATTTTTTAAGTAAATGTTGCTATTATTAAGTTGAAGTAGGCAAATCAGGTTAATAAAGAGATTTTAAATTTTCTTGGAGTATTGTGCTATAATTGTTAATTAATTTAAAGGTTTTCTCTTTGAGCGGCTCATAATTAACACGTTCTTTTTCTTTAGCTATAAATTCCTCGATTTTTTTGTTCTCCTCTTTCAAGCTGTCCAACTTGTCTTCCAGATTACTAATTTCTGGATAAATCTCGTACTTTTCTAGTTTCTCTTTAAGTTCGTCGTATTCCGCTTGCATAGACTTGAGTTCATTCTCGCGAATCGATTCCTCGGATGCCAATTCCTCACGTTCGGCAATCAGTTCACCTCGTTTGAGTTCGTTTCGCGTTTTCAAACCGTCCAAATCCTCCAAAACGATTAACTCGCTCTGTTCTTTTTTCAGTTTTTCCTTCATCTGTTTCGATTCCAGTTGTAGCTTTTCCTCCAGGATTCTCAGCTTATTGAACGTCTGTTGCATGACCGCGTAGTCTTTCTTCAGCTCTTCGAAATCGTCGTCGCGATGAGTGACCTCGTAATCACTATACGGTGACTTGTCACGCAAAACAGCTGTCTCTTCTGTTTCCGTCAGGTATTCGTTGTTCTCCACTGCGTTTGCCGCAGCTTCCAATTTGTTGACGATTTCTCGTTCGAGTTTTTCCAATTTCTCCATTTCCTCTTGCTTGCTCTGCTCGTATGTGGCCATAAACTCTTCCATCATCTCCTCGCGTTTACGCAGTTCCTGATATCTGACCTGCTTCTCCGACTGATTGTCTTCCATATCGGTTTCCATCTGTTCCAGTTGCTGTTCGAGTTCCGCCAGTTTTTTCTCTTTCTCGGCTATTTGTGCTTCTGTCGCGGCAATGTCACTGTTGTCGCGTTTGATCTTCTGCAGAAGCTGCTCCTTTTCATCTTCCGGCGACAATCTCTTGCTTTCTTCCTCTCGCAGTTTGTCCCGCTTCTCCTCCGCCTCGATGATTCTCACTTGCAGCTTGACTGCTTCCTGTTTCATCTGCGACATCGCTATCTGTTCCTCTAGGTGCGCTTGCTCCTTCGATAACTGATCTAATTCGCGCTGCATCTGCTGCACTTGCGTCTGCAATTCCGTTTTCTGACTGAACAAATCGTCGTATCTCTCTCTCGTGTGCGGATCCATGTTCTCGATGATGTGTTCCGTTCTCTTCTTCTCATTGTCGATGTCCTTTTCCATCTTAAATAATTTCTGTTTTATCTGTTTCCGTTGCTCGAACATCCGTTCGACCTCCGCCATTCTGCGCTCGTTCAGCAACGCCAGTTCCTTGGCTTCCTGCTCGATTACCTCCTTGTCGACATCCACGGTCATCTTCTCCACTACGAGATTGTAATCCGCCAACTCGGCCTGTAGTACCGTTAACTCCGCGGCCAGACTCTTGGCTCTCTTGTCGTAGTGCAGAAAAGTCGCTTTCTCCTTATTTTGCATCTCGATATCCTTCATTATCGTCGCGATCTCTTGCGTCAGTTCTCGTATCTTCAACTGTAGCAGACCCTCGTAATACCTTTTGTCCTGGATTTGCCTGAGAAACACATTGGAAAAATTCAAAGCTCATTGTTGACGAAATATATTTTAGGATGGAAACTATTCAGGAAACTAACAATTGAGGAAACAGGCGTAGTAAAATCACCTTGTCAGGGGTAAACCTCTGGTGGTGCCCGGTCGTACACCTGCTATACCATGCTGAGTAATTGGTCTATCTAGGACGCTCACATTGAACTGCTTAGCGGTCGCGAGTCCTGTTCCGGTACGTGTTAGTCCGGAGTTTATTCTAGTGAGTCCTGCGGTTGGTGCGCGATTGGACAACAGGGAGGCCGACGGTGGCCTCGCCAGAGCAAGACGTCCAGGTGTCGCCGAGCGGAAAGTAGCGGAGCTGACATGTTCCGTTGGTTCGTCTTTGTATCCTCGGCGAGATCTCGGTCGCTCGAATTTGCTCTGAGGTCTCACAAAGCCTGTCGGAGGTCTGTCTACTACTTTGTTTGAAGGACCGGCAAAGTCTTCCGGTTCCCTGCGCCACCGAGTGATTGGCCGTTCTCCGATCTTACCGGAACCGCTTCTCTCAAATTCCATTTTGTTTTTTCGGAAAGTTAAGTATAGAATCAAATGTTGAAGAACGTTGGTGTGTTCGTTCGATGATATTGTTAAGGTAAATGTAAAAGAATCACGATATGTGTGAAGAATAAAAGTGTTTTTCTTTATCGTAGTCATAGAAACTGGCAACATTTGCGCATGGCTCGCAAACCCTTCTAATATTTTAACAATCGCGCCGTAAGTTTCTGTCGTATACAAGAAAATGTTGTATTTTTTTACTTTAAATTTTTAAAGTATATTGATATTTTAATATTGATATTTTAATATTAATAAAACTTTTACATCAATTTTTTACTAAATCAATGTTTTACTAAACATAAATGAAGAATCATTTTGCAAGAAATAACGAAAATTTTATTTGCAATTATTTTCTTTATTATTTTTACATGTAATTACAATAACAACACATTTTTATATCAGAAGTTTTATATCTTTGTTTTTCTTAAATGGGTTCCAGCCTTCCTCGCCGGATGGCGCCAGTGATGCAATCGCCGCTCCACGTCCAACAATTGCCGGGCAACAGTAGTGAGTGAGATGCGATTCGGCCGAGGTGCGGCGACGCGTAGCACCGACGCGGTGGCGGCGCGGCGTGGAGGGTTCCCGAGAAGTTGAATTTAATATATAGATATATACGTTCATCCAAGAATATCCACGCCACAGCGGTCTCGAAGGACAAGCGAGGTGGACAAGCTGGCGGTAGTCATTACCCGACGAGGAGTCGTCTGAGCGGCGTGCTCGCGGCCGCTTGAACTTCGAATCAATCGGATTGTGAGCGCAACGGCTCCGATCGGCTCGTTAGTCCATTTTGGATCACGCTCGGACAGTTTCGAATTCGCCGCCGATCGGCTCTCCTCGGTATTCGTCGGCTGCTCTTCGGCCACGAGTCGTCGTACGCTCGCGCAAACACTGCACAGTACGCGCGCGAGTTGGACGGGACGAGTGAACGCAAAGTGCACGCTCGGGGGAATCGCGGCGTGTGTAAAAAAAAAGAAACATAAATAAAAAAACCATCGCGCATCGACTGTAGTAACTTCCACCGTACCGTCTCTCTGCTACCTATAACGACCGGCCCGTAAACCGGTTTTCGACGAACAAGGCGGCGGAGGCAACACACAAACGGGCCTCCTCGTGCTCCCAAGAGAATGCTCTGAAACCTGCGGCGAGCGCGACGCGCGCACGTTCCGCGTCCACCTTCGCTCTCTCCGTTTATCGTTCGCGCGCGGCGCGACAGAAACGTGCTACCGGCTTGCGCGCGTGTTGCGGTTGTTGCGCATCTGATACCGCGCGCGGTCGTTGCAAGTAATCACCCGCGTGTGTGAGTGCGTGGTGGCCGCATCTTTCCACGCAACCTCGCTCCATCCCTTGTCCTTCTCCCCGCCCCGTCGTGAGAAAGAGAGAAGCCCAGGAAATCAAGGTCCGCACAAGCATCGCCGCCGGCGCGGGATCATGGACGAGGAAGAGATCGACAGCGTCAAGTCGCCCATCAAGCGGCTCGGCTCTACGCGGAAGCTGCTCATCTTCAATAGTAAGTGACATTTTTTTTCACGAGTTCGCTCCACCCCGGTCCCGTCTGTGTCATTTTAAGTTCTTTCATGTACGAAATGTCGGATTGCCGAGGTCGCCTCTTTGCGAGAGAGATGCTCTCCTAAAATAAACATTTTCCGATAATCGATTATTAGGCATACGTGTCGCGTCAAAGCGATGGAAAGCTTGTGAAACTGCGATGTTCTAGTTTTTAAACACATTCGCGTGTTTCTTTGAGCATATATGTACATGTGTACACACACAGCAATATAAATTTTGCGAACACGTGTGTGAGAAAAAATTTAGAAAATTTCTATCGAATTTTAAGGTTACAAAACTTAACGCTTCACAGGCACAATACTTTCGAAAGAAAAACCTAGGAAATTCCTATAGAATTTTAAGGTTACAGAACGTGACGTTTTTCACACACACAATTTGTACTTGAGAAACTTGAAATGTTCGAAACACGTAGCCAGAAATATATCTTTGATTTTTACTATCTTTTTTTTTTTTTTTGTTTTTTGAGTAATCACAGACGGAAGATCGGTATAATGAAACGTCGATGTTTCGTAAGAAACACACAAAGATTAAATCCGCGAATTGAGACAACATTGAGTAAACATTTGTAACATACGATCATTCTAATTTTACCAAATGAGATCATTATTTGCTCCGTGAGAGAGGAAGAAAGCAATTTCAAAGAGAAATAAACCGTTGGCGTCTTTTCTCATTCTGGAGCGAGACGCTTATCGCTCGCTACTTGTGCGTTTGTTTTTTTTTTTTTTTTTTTAACACAAAACTCCTCGGGAATTTATTGCGTTAAATATGCGTCGGAAGCGTTCGACGCGTCGTTAGACAAATTGTCTCGAATTTGGCCGATCGTTAAGACATTTCTAATTAGCTGCCTCACGAACACGAAGAGTGTAATAGCATCCACGGCGGGTTTATTTCAGCGCGTCATTGAGCTCATTCGCGCGTAATTCATCTCGTGGGATTTCGACGGGCGAACAGGTGCGATTTGTTTATTGCACCATAAGAGAAAGAGATAATAAACGTAACACACGTAGTGTTACCAATTTTTTTGTCACCGGAATAACATAACGCGAAAATAATAACGATTTCTGCGAACGGAACTCAGGACTTACGTAAAATCGAATTCGCATAATGTATATGTCGTTAAGTCAAATCTGTTGCGCGTGAAAAGTTACAGACGGCAGTTAAAAGAAAATCGCCTTCTCGTATCGACCGTTTTTCGGAGGCAAATAATTCGCTTACGCAAGTTTTATTCACGTTGCATTCACTCAATATGATGTGTATATTCTTGTTTTATATCTTTTTTTATGTTACGCTTTTTCTCTCTCTTTCTGAAATAAACTTTTATGAAGGATGTATCGGAGATTCGTATTTAGAAAAAAAAAGGTCTCGCGTAGAAAAAGCAAATATCACTCGCGAACAAACTCGCGTGCAAAAACGGAATGAAGGTTGACGTTTGAGAGAGAAACGACAAATTCCAATCTCGAGAGGATCGCTCGTACAGCGGTTAGAAAACTAAACGTTCGGTTGATTTGCAAATAAACATATCGTTCCGCGTGAGGAGAAGAGAAACGGGAACGCCACGGGATCGCGTAGTCGCGATCTTTGTTGGAGCAAATGTAATTTCTCGTCTTTTATTACGCAAAGAGATATTTTTTCATTTGTTTCGCGTATCGTCAGAAATTTTGTTGTTCGGGCGCCACGGATTTTGTTTTTGAAACCGTACGGAAAAAAAACTCAGTTGGATCTTGAGTATCTCTTTAATGAACAATTTATTCCGTATGCGTGCACATAAATTTGCATCGCTTTCTTCCATTCGCCATGTGCTTTTTTTTTACAGCTATGTGTTTCATCCTTCAACATTTTTATCCAATTTTAAATCACGCGATAAATTTATACTTTACTATCTTCTCTGCGCGCTCGCTGCGATTTTTTAATTTGCGAGTAATTTTATAAATTTTGATTTAACGCACACACAGGTTTTGCTCATTTTTGCGAGCTGGAAAGATTGGCTTCACAATAGTCACGTGTGTGGAAAAAATCGCTATTGTCATTTTTTTTGTCTCATGACATCACACGTGGCTCACATTACCGCGTTGCGATATGGAAACGTAAATCGCGAGAAATCCTAAGTGATTCATCAACAAAGCGATCGCGGCTTGTCGGTTTGTCTTTTTCACCGCGTTTTTCAACAGAATGTCCACAATCGTTACGTGAAAGATACGGGAGTGATAATCCCGAGCGTGCAGACTCCTTTGCACGAAAATTATTCGCGTTCCTTTTGTTTGTCGGACAGAGAATTTTTTACACGTTTGTATTTGGCGTTCGAGAACGTCGATGATGTCGATAGTGAGGAATAGAATGAGAGGCGATCTAGCGCGTAGACACACAGTTGTATGTACTACCAATGGAATGCATACGAAAGAGACGAAGGCGGCAACGTGTTTTGCAGCAGGCACTCCTAATAATCGAATCACTCTCGGGATCTTACGTTGATTTCAACTCGACAAAAAGCCGAGCCTTTTTCACCGTGACTTTATTTTGCAACACATCGCGATCGGAAAAAATTTGATCTTCCGTATGTCAATCAATTTTTCACGTGGATTCTACTGTGTTTTAACAAAGTTTTGTTTCAGACTCACTTGACACAATTGAATTGTTGTTATCAAATTTGCGGTATATGTTATTTGCGGATATTTTCATAAATATTTGAATTTTTAAGTCGAAACAGAGTACACACATGTATCTAATTCCTCATTGAACATATAACGATCGATCTACTTTTAACGATCGCTCATCGCGCTCTTCCAACCGAAACGTGTTATTTCAGCTCTCGATTTTATGCTTGTTTTGCGTATACTTAACCAAATATTTCGCTCATAAACCCGAGGATTTTCTTCGCGCCGCTAAACGAAAGAAAACAATCTTCACTTGACACTTTTTTTTTCCCCATTGACAGATCGTTACGCCGACCAATCGTATATTTTCCAATTAGCGTTATTGACACAACGACTATGTCGGATGGAGATCCTGCGCGTGTCGCACGTAAAACTATCGAGCCGCGAGTAAATGTACGTCACACACGCGGAAGACAAAAACCATTTTCTCTCCGGAGCATCCACTTAAGCCTCTCTCGGACTACTTTTGATAAAACTTGACGCAAAAAAAAAATCTCCTTTTGCTTCCTAGAAATAATATTAATCGCGACTTTCTAATCGCGCATTGGCGTAGGCGGTCGGTTTAATTCCTGTAACAGGCGCCGCGGAGATTTCACGCGGCTCAACGCGTATCGCGATGCAGATATTCCCTTGCGACCTCGTTATGAAACGCCTCGATGCCTATTCATATTGCATTGGAAATAATCGAGCGAGAGCACCGCAACGCGCGATAAAAAATAATGCAATAATATGAAACAGAAATTTCTTTGCATTAAAAATTAACTCGGCATCGGTTTTGTTCAAGATTGCGAAATTTTACATCAGAAAGCGCGAGTAAGTTTTTCTTTTACTTCGGTCGAAATCTATCCGAGATTCTCCACCCGGGAATTATTTCAAAAACAAGTTAGAGAATTTTAGAAATGTTTTATATACGTGTTATAATATATTGTACCTGATTGCGGTCGCGGGGGATGTGTAACGTTGAAGGGGCAGATTCGACAATATAAGTACTCATGTTCGCTCGCGATGACCTTTCGTTACCCGAACCTTTCGGTTCTTCCTTCCAACGGGACAGAACGAACACTTTCCGGCCTTTAGGGGCCTGCCCTGCTTGCCGTTGTTGTGCCGTTGTTGGTAAGCGTAACTACACACGCAACACACATCAGACACACCCACACTCACGCGTCTGTCGGACGGACAAAACAAGAAGATCGAAAAGAAAAAAGAAAGAGACTTGAGTGAACTTTACTCGCGTAGGGACTGACTACGGGTCGGTATTCACGGCTCTTCTCTTTTCTCCACTTTTCCTTGAAGTGTTTAGAATTGAAAATAGTTCCTCATTATGTGAACATTATTTATATTCAAAACAGATTACATTGATCAACTACATCAAGCGCATTCTTGAATAAACACATCGAGTAGAATTTCGACACGAAAATGCACTAACAACATCAACATCGATACGTTTATTTAAATTAAATATCACGGTTAAATGTTCTGATATTAGTTTATTACGCGCGTATGAAAAATTATTGGCATGTAGGTTGTCACATTTAGCGAGGTCTCCTCGCTACGCAGAATACACACGTGTGAGCGCGCGCGCATTTCCACGACGACATCGGGGGAGGGACGCGTGCACTCGATGTGTGGGTGTCACGTGCGTGTGAATCGCCGCTCGCGGCGGTCCTTTACGCGCTCACAATCTCGCGATGCATGCATACATGCATGCGTGCACGCGTGCGTGCGTGTAAGACGGCGCGCGTATAACGGCCACACCGTCTGCCGTAATATCGATCTCGTTAACCAGTCAGATGTGTTGTACGCGCCGTGGGTTACGCACTTTCCGCGCGGTACGCAAGGTCCGCAGTGCCGTGCTCCGAAACATTCGGCGCCATCGCTTTTTACGAGTCGTAAATCGAATTACGTCTTCGAATTAATTTCATTCCACTTTTGTTATTGTATAGAATTACGCACAAAATGTAAAAATGTTTAAAGAATTTGAGTAATTGTTAATAATATTCAAATGTGCGGAATTATATCGACGACGAACGTTTTAAACGACTTTTTAGTCGCAATTACGAAAGTATTATTTCAAATTACTTATAGCCGGGTGTACTTTGCCGTAGAGCGTAATTTGTTACGGTCCAGTTGAAATAAAACTTATTGCAATAATTTGTAGGTAAATTTACGCTCATTGCAGAATCATATCTGCGAGATATAGAGAGAAAGAGAGAGAATGCTATATAACCGATCGGTTGGTTTAATGCGAAACCAGTTCGCGCGCCGCATGAACTCGCCGATGCGTGCATTCGCGCGATGCATTCGCCGCGCCGCGCGCTTCGATCCGTTCAAATCGGAATTCCAGACGCGCCTTCGCACTTTTCTCGTCTTCTTCTTTACCGAGAGCTCGTTGCCAATGCGGATCGCGTATAAATTTCGTAAAAAAGCACGTAAAACGGAATAATTTCCGTAGAAACTTAATCGGGAAAAAAGTGGTTATTAAAAATAATAATTTATATCGAACATAGAATGCACGCGAGAGCAATTACCGTAATTAAAAAACTTCAAATTTAGCGATATATATATATATATATATATATTTTCTTGTTTTTTTTTTTACCACTCTCTATATATTTGTAGGTTTTTTCTCTTATTTTCTTTTTACGTCGACGGAGAGCGTGTTCTCAGTGAAAGAGAGAGAGAGAGAAAGAGAAAGATGACAGTGAAAGAGAGAGAAAAATAAAGAAAGGCCAGGAAAAATCTAGAGAGAAACATTTTCTCCGATTTCTTCACTTATTCAC
>QVOB01010182.1:0-12649 GCA_014839585.1 Pseudomyrmex concolor | reverse complement strand
TTTTTTTTTTTTTTTTTTTTTTTTTTTTTTTTTATGCCGCCTGCTTGATTGCGAGTGTTTTTACTGTTATCTCCTCTCTACATTTTGCACGGTAAATTTTCTTTCGAAGAACTCTTGATTGGTAGCGTCATACGAGTTATGCGTGCATATAAGTGGAAGCTCGAGAAACTCCTCTCTTCAGCGCAAACTGCTGCGGTTATATCAGGCGCTTCAAATGTCGCACGGTATTAAATTATTTCTACTTTATAAAATTATTTTTATCTCGCATTTTTATTGCTCTTTCAATTTCGCACTGAGTGTTTTTACATTAATTGAGATTCGGATTGTTCCCGATTTCGTCAAAGCATCGACACTATCTCTTTTTGTAAATTTCACAAATTTTCACCGAGTGGCGATTATTAGAAAGAAATCGCGTCGTCATCGTCACACGGTCGCAAAATGACGCTAAATTAATGAACTCGCGCGGTCATCGAGTGACTGATTAGCGGCACGCAATTTTTTTCCCTTGCTAAGGTGGATCTTTGCCGGCTATACGGGAAAGAAAACGCGAAAAGGGGAAAAGACGCGATGAAAGTTTTAGCGGACGGCGTCGTCGCACGAAGGGTTCGCAAGGACAAACGCCGTTGACGTACACACGCTCGCTCGCTCGTTCCGCCCTGCAAAGAGAGTTCGCGGGGGTTGTCTGAGAAACGGCAGGTGTCCCTTCCCTCCCCCCCCTCCGGCTCGAAGACAGGTGGACCTCTTCGCCGGAAACACGTGGACGGAGCGCCCTTTGAAGTTGCGCGGGCAACTTTCGTGACAACGCGCGACACCGCCTCTCGAGTCCCGCGCCTTGACGTTGATTAAATAATTACGCCGACTATTGTCGCGTGCTAATTAAAGGTTACGGGCAAACTAGTTTCGCGCGCGAAGAGCAGTCTCGCTCAGTTTTTCGTGAGAAATTCGAAGACAGAAAAAGGAACATAATATTCGAAAGAAATGTCGCATCTTTACGCGTCAGACGTTTTTTTTTACTATGGATTTTAAGCCGCGCGCAAATGTAATTCTTCAATACGCTCCCCGAGTTCGAAGATGACTGAGAAAAACGCCACAAAAAAAAAAAATAAAAAATAAAAAATAAAAACGTATACGCTCGTGCTTCGTAAATCAATCGAGAAACCAACGACGACGGCGTTGATTTTCGAAACGAGACAAGGCATTAACGAGACTCTACTCGGCCACTACTCGAAGAAAGCCTTGTCGTCGTGTATCACCGGCCAACGTCGCGTTCGTTCCTTATTTTCGCTCTCTCGCGCGCGCGCGGATTTCGCTGCGTAGGCAATCCGGACCGCAGACCACACCGAGGAGCCGCGCTCGCGCGCGTGCGGTAATAACCTATCGCGAGGGTGAATACGGTTTACCCGGGGCCCGGGTTAAAGCCCCTTCGTCCACGGCGTTCACCGCGCCGTGTTTTTACGGTTCATAATTCAGCCGAGTGTATTTCAAACGCCTGCCAATGTGGGACCGTCGTAACGCCGATGGTTTGAGCGTCGTCTCGCGCCCGTCCGTTTCGAACGCGGGTCCCCGCCCCGCTGTTGGACGACGACGACGACGGACCCACACACCGTGGAGCGGAGCTCCAGCAACCCCGGCATTACGAGGCGTCACTTCACGGAGCGCGGAGAGATTTAAGGTCGTCGTACGCGACGCGAAAACTCGTCACCCACGATTGCCCGGTTATTTATGTACTCTCCATCGGGCCGGACGGATGAGGCCCAGGCGTTGGCTAGAACCGCCTTGAGCGCGCGCGTGCAAATGCGCGACGAACAATATGTGCGGTTAAGATGGCCGTAACTACGACGGTGTTTTACGGTCGTCTTAAAAATCACGTCGGGGATATATTTTCGAAGGACAATGTTGCTTTCTCGCGTTTGTTCGCCGTCGGACGCGGCGCTCATTCGAGTCCATCGGGTCTGCACGCTCGATGGCAACGCGCGCTCGTTATTTTGCACGCTCGTCGGGGAACGACGCGCACATAGAATGCCGTAACGGATGTGCGCGCCGTTCAACCGCGTGTTCAAGAATTGATTGAGGAGGAATATTGTTTTCACTCTCACCTTACGTACAAGGAGAGTGAAGGTCTTCTATTTATTTATTTATTTTTTTATTTTTTTATTCTATTTGCGATAAAACAATTTGCGAAAAATTCTAAAAAAACGTCTATCGCAACGAGATTTTACAGCGAAGTTACGTGAGATATTGAAAAAAAATAAAGCAAACGTTACGGGAAAGTATCGTGTCGTTTGTCAACCTTAGAGCACGGTGTTTTACTAGCATTTTGTTTCCTAAAATTATCGTTTCGTGACAACCTATTCTTTATACCTCGTTCCGCGCTGCGAGAAAATTTTTATTTCAAAAATTTCTCGCAGACATTCAAATGGCCATTCACGTCGCAACAGGATGTCATATTTCCTAACGCGCTCGCTCCTCTCTTTTCCACCTTTGCATATCCCCTCAACGTGGATAAATTCACGACGCCAGTTCGCGCGAGGGTTGAGGAGAAAGGTTTCTCGTGTCTCGAGGAGTGTATATGCGAACGGTAACTATTGAAATGATCGGCGAGAGTTCTTCCCTTTTACACGCTCTTTCCCCGTCTCGTTCTTTTCTCTTATTCTTTCTCCTCTCTCTCTCTCTCTCTCTCTCTCTCTCTCTCTCACGTCGCACCGCGCTGTTGCGTTCGCACGTAAACGCACGTACTGCATTCGAACTTTTATTCGCAAGTACGTACAGACAAAAATTGGTGTAATAAATAATTCAATTTTAAAAAACGCGCTTGTTAGTTAACTCGGTTACGAATTTGTTTTTTGCGAACACAGGAAAACGGCAGTAAATGCGACTTGTGTGTGTTGGGCGATTGTTCGCGGCGTGCAAGATGCGAAACGCTCGTCGTCTCGCAACACACAATGCACGTGCTGCTGCAGCACGAAGAATGCCTCCGAGGTGTTGCAGCATAACTTCGTGATTATCCGCCGCGCGCGCGCGATCGTCCCGGGGAAAATGATATTCAGATGAGAAGGAAATCAATTCCACGATGGGATCGTGGCGAGGAGGCTTCGATTAGAAAAGCGTAACGTTGGGCCGGGCGAAGTGGAGGAAAGAAGATGCTAAAAGAGAGAAAGATATATATATATATATATAGAGAGAGAGAGAGAGGCACAGAGCGCGGCGGAAAGTGGATTAAATTTTGCCGGATGTTTCCTTTTGGACGCGACGCGCGGAATCGATATGGCTCGGAAGTCTTTGAAACGGCTCTTTCGCGGCACGTTTATTTATTTCAGTAGCTAGCGCGCTTTCAGGATGCGCGCCGGGCAAGTCGCGCGATCGCGTCGCGAAATAGCATGTAAAATAAAACTGCCGCACCTTTTCCTCTCCCTCCTTCCTCTCTCTCATACTCCCCCGCGCTTTTCTGACGTACGCCGACGTCGATATTTGCAGGCGTATCCATTGAATTCATGTAATATTACCGCGTAGCACACGCTGTAACGGAGCTCTCCTCCCGTATATCCCCGCCGCGATATTTCCACGCGGCGCGCTCCACATTTTATGCCTCAGTTTTAATCGAAAAAACGTAATATCAGCAACTCCATTATACGAAAACTCCTCGCTCGGCCGAGGAAAAGGAGGAGGAGGATCTTTACCCCCTTTTTAACAGCGAGAAAAGCGGACTATTCCGCTCGTACTAACGCGCTTTAAGACCACTTTTATTTCCGCGCTGAGAACCGGATGATAAAGTAATTTCTGTTTTGCCGCAATATCCATCTGCCATAATATCAACATGAGGAAGAAGAAGAGGTGGAGACATGGAAAATGCGAGGAAAATGAGAATTCGAGAAAAAGCGTTTCTATCTCCGTTCCTTGCGGAAAAATTAATTCCCGATCTTTTGTCATCATTTTATCCCGATCAAAGTACGAGACATAAAAATCGCGTGCGCGCGGCAAAAAACTTGCTTGGGATGATGATTGCCGGGATGCGCAGGGTAGCGCTAAAATTAAAGACCGTGGTACAATTCCAAAAGTACATTGTATGCGTTTAACGTAAATACAGGGTCGGAATTATACGGCGTGTTCGTTTTAGAGCCGAAACCACGACCGAGGGAAGGGGGAGGGAAATAGAGGTCAACGAGAGAGCACAATTAAAATCATTTGGAATGTCGGTTCCGCCGTTTAAGGACGTTCCTTTGTACGCGGACGTTTCTTTGCATTCTTCCCTCCGAATCGTTGTTTTTATTATTTTTCACTTTTTTTTTCAACTCTCATTCCGATGTCGAGTTCCGGCTCGCGCGCTCTCTCCTCTCCTCGCCGCTTCTCTCCCACCGTGATGCGCTTAATTGGCGATAAAACTCCGCGGCCTCGTAAAAAAATCTCGCCTACCCCTACATTCTATTAATTAGAGCCCGTATAATGCCTTAAATAAGGCGCAGCTTAGTTATGGGTTAGCCGAGCAAAGTTGCGCTTCGTGTTATCTCGCTAGTTGCCCCCCTCCTTTCCCCCTTCTCTCTCTCTCTCTCTTTCTCTTTGTTTCTCTTTCTCTTTCTCCCCCGCCTGCGCCTTCATCTGCCGCTTTGGTCCCGTCTAGCTCTCTCTTTCTCGAGAGAGATCCCTGAACGACCAATTATCAGCCATAATATCATCGGGGCCCGCTGGGCCCGGATTAATCGTATCCGGTTTCTTACCTCGCGGAAAAGGTGCCGTAAAAGAATTTTCTGACCAAGCAGGAAATGCGGCAATAAAATATCAAACTACGACGAGCGCCGCTATTTTATCCATCCAGCCATGTTTATTGATTTCTTTGCTTCTCGCGCGCTACTTTGATTAATAAAATTAAATAAAAATATGAAAAATGTTTTTTCGAACAACAACCGTGCAATATTTTAAGTGGAACAATTTTTTTTATTGTTTAAAGAGGTTGATTTTTTTTTTTTTGATTAGATACAACGTGAGAGGTTTTCGGGATTTGTTGTCAAAACTGTGATGCCGCGAAATTTCTTTTTTAATGGCTGAACGCGAACTCGAAAAGAGATCGTCGAACACAGATTACAGACAGAACAACGCGCGTCTATGCTATGTGAAAACGGAGTTATAAAAATAAATGGCGGCCTGTACAATGGCGCCTCAAAACAGCTATAATTTAATATTTGATGCGAAATTAGATGCGCCGGAAATTCCTCGCTCGCGGCGCACAGTCTTCGGATCGCCTACTCGCGTTCGACTCGAATTCGACTTTTATAAAGCACTCCCTAGTTGTTTTAATTCCCAGAAATGTCGATCAATATTATTTTGTCGCATCTGCCAGAAATGAAGAGTCTCGCAAACAATAACGTTAGGCTGACCGCTAACGCTTTTAATTTGCCAAATTCAATAAGTAGCGGGTATTTTCGAGCAACAATCAAAGTGCGCGCGTGTATGTGTGTGTGTGTGTGTGTGTGTTACATGCGAGTATTTTCGCTCCTAAAGTTAACTCTCGCCTTAGAGTCGATACTTTCTTAGTGGGACCTCGGTGATTACGAACGCCCGACGTCGTTTTCGTTTTGCAAAGGTTTTTTAACGCGCTTTACGTCATAAATCGAGCGAATACCGCGCGAAAGGCGTCGCGACCGGATCTTAATGCGATCCCCAACGGTTCCTGGGCGTCAACGGCACGCGCTTGGGCCGGACTTTGATACTCTTCAGAAACCGTCGGGGTTTCATTCCAGCCTTCGATACTTATCTCGCGCGCACTGGTCTGCATATAATTACAATTAAAAGAGATCGGTGCCGATAACGAATACGACCTCCACCTCCCTTCGAGTCTTTCCCCTTCCCCCTCTTCCCTCTTCTGATTCTCTCTCATTCCTCTCTCTCTCGACCGTCCCCTTCTATCGGCTCTTATGGTCCAGCCGCGCGATGCATCTACCTATATGGTTAAGGGGGCCAGATTACGGGGAGGGAAGAATGGTGGCATAATATCCGCTTGAACTTAAGTTATATTCCTCCTCGTGCAGCCGAGATATCGGTGCGGAGGTGGAGTTCGGTTCGAGGGTATGCTAATTCCGGCCTCGGGCCACCACGCAGCCCTTAATAGCCAGCTGAGCAGCTCTTATGCCGGCAACTAGCGCTCGTATATACAGAGAGAGAGAGAGAGAGAGAGAAAGAGAGATCGAGGACCGAAGAGTGTATCTCGTAGTTATAGAGGCATCCTCCTCACCGGAGAGTCTCGTCGGTACCGTCGGCGAGAATCACCGGTTTTTCGGAATGTTAATGTCCCGGCGCGGGGGCGCCCCTATATGGACTCACGACGGCGATTAGCGCTCGTACGTGTAATTGGGATAATATCTTCTCTCTTCCTTTTCTCTCACATTTGTTTCCTCTCGATGATTGCCGTGTTCGCGCAATACACGTCTCATTTTTTATCCTTTGTTATTTCGGTAACGGAATGTAAATCATTCGGGGAAAAATAACAGTCGGGAAAGAAATTCAACTTGGAACAGTTTTACGGATCTTGTAGCGCGCGCGATCTCTGCACAGACTTTCGAGGAAGAGATTTTTTTTTTTTAGATACTAATTAATCTCACAGTCGTTGACCTTTTGCCGCGCATCTCTCAAATAATCGCGCAGATCCTTCCGCGAATTCGGCTTGCGAAACACGAAAGATATATTTGAGAACCCATCCCGAAAGGATCATCCGACACCTGTCGGGCCCCGAAAACTTCTGCGCACTTTTTCGGGGGTGGTACCAACCGCTCTTGTTCTCGCGCAGGCGCTATATAACGGCAGCTTCGCGGGCACGATCAATCGATCGATCGATCGTTATTTTTATCGGCTAATTCGTCTCCATTTAGAAAAAACATCTGCCTCGGTATCGCTTTTGCACCGCCAACGGCAACGACTGGGCCCAACGGCGAGCAATTCTTAGAGAGCGAGCGAACCGACGCCAGCCGACGATTCCTACCTCATAGGCAGATAATCGCCTTTGATTTCTCTCTTCGATTCCTCCCTCCCTGCGGTCTTCCCTCGCTTCCCACCCTTTCTTTCTCTCTCTCTCTGAAACCTTCCTCCGCGCTCCTCCAACCCTCCTCATCTCCTTCTCCTCCGAGAGTCCGCGCGATCGGAGATCACTCCCTTCTTATATAATTACCTTATTTCCGAATAATTGGCCAATTTATACTCGAGTCCCAGCTGAAAACAATCCGCCTCTCTCGCTCTCCGTCTCTCGCGCTATCTCGGTCTCGCTCGTGCCCTCACCACCCCGAGCGCGCGGTGTGTGCCCCATAGGGCCCCGTAGAGCGGTTATTTTATGTATATGGGAGTGTGATTAGATCAGACCCCGCTCTCCGCGCGCGCACCTCTGTGTACACGTACGTGTGTGAGTATGATAATTCTGCCCGTAGGGCTTCGTGGGGCAGTCTCCACCCACGCCACGCACACACTACATAACATCGGTCTTGCTCTCTTCGCCATCTCGCTCAGCCACGAGTCCGACTCCTCTGTGTGTCGCTCTTTCCCTCCCGCTCCCTCTCTTGCGCCTCGTCTCTTCCTCGCCTTTCCCTCCTCGCCGTCTCTCGCGCGCGATTCTGCAATTCCACGTTTCTACCGTACGGTAACATTGTAATCTTCCCCCTCGCGCCGTACATTTTTGCGCGCCACCGCGCGCGCTCCGCTCGTTTCGGCCCATTTGGATTCGCGCCCCGCGCGACCTCTCGAATTAGGGATCACGCAGGTACACGCCGGTCGTCGGTCGGGATGAATGTCTCGGGGGATTTGGGTCGCGTCTTCCCAGAGGTCTTTCTGCGGGAATTGCATTTGCGGTCGTTGCAATTACACGCGAGCGCGCCGCTAACTCGCCGGCTGAATTTTGTTTGTTGCTGAACAATTTGAATCTCTCTCTGCGCGCGCGCGCCCACGTCTTTCTGTTTTTCCACAAGGCATATTTTTGATACACCGTGTAATGGGATAGTAAAGTGTGTACTCTGATTTCTCTCCTCCCGCCGTATCCGATATTGTTTGTATATGTAAACATCATCTTTGATATCGCACCCACGAGTGTGTTTCAGAAAAGGAAGCTTTCGAGACAAACATGCTGTCTGAATTTCGTAAACATGATATGCGCAGGAATTACGTTGGCGTTGAGCCAGGGAGAGCCTCGACTCGCGCCTCTAAAACCGCGCAACTGCGTTTCGAAACACGATATTGGAAATTTGGAAATATTTGAGAGAGAGAGAGAGAAAAAAAACAAATAAAAAAGAAATCAATCCTCCGTAGCGAATAATTAACAAAATTAAAATTAAATATCTTAAAATTTCTCTACTCTTCTCGCTTTGCAATAAGAAAAAAAAAAAATGTATGACACGATCGCGCGCAATATATTTGCAAGCCGTCATAGAGAATGTTCTCCGACGAAGAAGAAAGCGTTTCTCTTCTGCGCGCGATGAGAGGACTCTCCAACTTCTGGAAGACGAGACACGTGGTCCCACGTTACACTTCTACGGTTCACGCGGCTCGGCGAGAGATCGTCGATGGAGGAGCATCCATGTGCGCGGGACAGCAAAAACGCGAGAGAAAGAGAGAGAGAGAGAGGAGAACGGTAGAGAGGCGAGCGGTAGAGGGTTGAAGTGCGGGACCGATCGGAACAACCTCGCTGGACGAGAAAGGAGGCAGAGTGAGTGTAGCAATTAACCCGATGCTTACGACGATAATTAGCGAAAGATCGAATGAGCCAGCTGGTCGGCGGAGGAATCGGGTCTCGTCCGTCTTTCTCTCCTCCCGACTCTCCGTCGCATTTACCTATGTAATTATCATTATGATGATTATGACCGCGCTTGACCGGTCTAGGTGAAATCCTACGGCGCAGCAAGAGGACGACCTCTTCTTGTCTCTCTTCGAATTTTTCTCGATTTAATTTGCGTGTTTTCGCGTTTGTTTGTTTGAAGTCTCTCTCGCTTGAATTTTCTAAATTTAATTGTTCGCCGCGATCGACGTCACGCGTTTTGTGACTTGCACGTTCGGTGCTAAAAGTTCGATGTTCCTTCATTGCGCGTCAAACACGCAACAAGTGCATTTATCAAGTGCATTTATCCGTTGAGGCGGGAAGGTAGCGAGAGCAATTTATCCTCCTCCTCGCGCATCTTTTATCTATTTGCCTCTATATGTAACACGTGTGTGCGCGATGCAGTTTTTTTCGCTGAATTTTCACACACTTGTGTTTATATCGGAGGTCGGTTGCGGTGAGAAATACACAACCACTTGGAGGATCTCTCTCTCTCTCTCTCTCTCTTTTTCTCGCGCGCGATCGTCTTTAGCAAGCTCTCTCCAATTAGTCATCAACATTACCTTGTATCACGTATCAGAACGTTAGTCCACATTTCGAAACGCGGCTCTTGCGCAACCGCCGTCTCACGACCTTAATGAACACATATCCTTCTCATTAGCGCGGACTTATCGCCCGTCTCTCTCGCGATTCGCTTTAGACACGCGATAAATAGATGCCGCGACGACCGGAGAAATGATCGTTTCGTGTTGTAGGCGCGAGGGCGAAGAAAGAGAGAGAGAGAGAGAGGAGATGGACGAACTCTGTGCGCGCGCGACTCTGAAAAACGGCAATCCGACGAGGTGAAGCGCGGACGGAAAACACACAGGGCACCGTCGTAATTGCTAGGGGGCCGGGCGAGGGAGAGGGAGGAAAGGGAAGGAGTCGGGTGAAAGTTCAGTTAATTCGATTAGAATCGCCCTGGTAGTACGTATCCGCGGTCAGGATTCCGCCGCGAGCGATCCTCCATCGTGGATATCTACCGCTCGGCGTGCGGATTATAAGAGGTCGGCGGAATCGCGGATGGGATATCCCCTTTTTCCCTCCGGAGATCGTGCCAGGTACATACAGTGTCGGACTTCCTGGAGCGGTCGGATAGATCCGTTTGATAGTCGCCTCCCGCGCGCTCGCGATTTCTGGGTCAGGCGAATTAATTTCGCTGCGAAGCCAGAAATATTCGGTTTTTAATGAATTTTTTTTATCGTTCCACGCGAGATCGCGCAGTTGGATTTTTTGGGAAGGGATTTTCGATATCGATTTGTGCTTCTCGGAAATTTTATTTTTACTGAAGCTTCTTTTACACAGAGGAGAGAATAAAATATTTTTATTTTTCACATGATTTTTTTTTTTAATTTGTAGTAAATTACATTTCGCGCGCGGATAGATAGTACGTGGATAATTTTTCTGATAATCGGATGGATTTTTTAAAAGATAACCGTTGAAAATACCACCGTACAAAATGGCGGTTGTGAACGAAATAGAAGCATCCGCGGATCGTTTTCACGCCACGCTCTCTCTTTCTCTCTCTTTCTCGCGTGGCGTGATTTATACACCTATTTTCGAGAGAACAGCAAAAGCAATTCAATAAAGAAGAATTTCTTGCCCACGGCTCTCGCCGAGCTCTCACATGATCGAAGATCGTCTCTCTGGTGGGACTGCAATTACCGATTGTAACTAGAATCGTTGCATAATGCATTTTGCGTTAAATAATAACGCACGGCCTCGCTACAATTGCCTGAGATATGGGGGGCAATCTATATCCCTGCTGTAGGTGAGGTCATGCGCGATGTGGATTTATCACTCGGCAAATGAACCATTACTCGATCTCGAGAGATTCTTGTTAAGAATAAAGGTCTCGTCTTCTTCTCGTTCGACGTTGCGCGTCTTAATAAATGAACCTCTTTCGGGACACAATGCAAAATCAAACGTTGCTCTCTCACCGATGATTTTACATTACAATGTTTACTCTGTCACAAATGAACGAGCTCGTATTTCGCACCGCTTAATTGAGATAATGAACAATCCAAGCGACCGATAAATTTTGTTGACTATATTATTTGTATAAAGTGCTGTTTGTGCGCCAATTAAAAATATCGATACAACGGCGAATTTTTTTCCACACAAATTAAATCAATTTCATCATCTAATTATTTTCTTAATTAATTAACTCGGAATTTGAATATTACGTGATTGAGGAATTCCACGCTGTACGATTCGCGACAAAACGGACAGTTTTGCCGCGAACTTGCGAGTCTCATCCGGTTGCTTAATTTACACTCGAGAGAGCGGAAGCCTCTCACGTGTTAGACGTGCGTCGAACTTGAGGGAAACAAAAAAGAAGAAAAAAAAACAAGACGGCGATTTTAACGGCAACGACGACATAAACACTCGGCACGGGGAGCATTGCAGGCACGCAGAAAGTTTTGCTTGTGAAAGAGAGAACGGACGGACGGAGGGTGGCAAGAGGGTGGATATAGAGAAGAGCGAGAGAGCGCGAGGTGGTGGACGGGTGGCAGTAGCTCTGAGAGATGACGAAGGAGCCCTGGGCGCGGGGTGGTTCCCCGGATCGATGTGTGTGCCCCCGCCTTCTCTACACTCAGCCACCCTCTGCCTACCCACCGCCTCTGGCCGCCCCTGGGGGTAGTTATACAAATTTCCAAGAGTGTCTGCTCTTCCACCCTCCGTTCCCTCCGAACCTCCTCCTCTTCCTCCTCTTCACTCCACGTTCGCCGCTTCGATCTCTCTCCTCCCTTCGCCGGGCACCTCTCGCACCAGCTCCCGAGGTTACTATGGCAACCTGGGGGCGGGTCTTTGCATATTATACTCTGTGTGTGACAAGCCGACTCGTTATGTATGCTCGTGTAGGTGTGGGTTACCCACCTTCGCGCGCGCGAACGAACGAACGGCGATGTGTATGTGTGTGTGCATGTTGCAATGCGTGCGTGTGCGTGTATCCTGAGCAAAGAGGGGGTTGCAAAGGAATCAGCCGGAGGTGTGAGCGGAGGCAGATGAGGAATTGTCACCTCCGACGACGAGGAATGATGAAGAGGGGTAAGGAGAGCCCGGCAGGGCTCCCGATGTGAAAAAGTGGGAGCGAGAAGAAAACGCGAAGAGGAAACTCCGGGAGGGTGACCGGAGAAGCGGAAGCGGATGAAAAAGAGAGAGAGAGGGAGAGAGTGGCAGGAGGACGCCTATGCCGCCTCTTTGTACTTTGCAGGGTTGCTGCAATCTCCCATACCTCGTCGGCGGCCTCGCGAGTGAACTCACCCCATCGCCATCGTCGACGAGCTCTGCCACCCACTCCGGCGACCCATGCCACCCTCACGGTGGAAATTCTACGAATCCCGGAATCTCGTATGGAGGTGTGTGTGTGTGTGTGTGTGAGAGAGAGAGAGGAGAGGAGAATTGGTGAGGCCTGGCGCGCTGTGATTTTCAGCTCTCTCTTCCTTTTCTCTCTTTGGAGCGCTGCGTTCACGAGCTTTACGGGGATGCCTTTGATTTTTTGAAGGGAATCGGAAGTGACGGTTACGCGAAGCGAATAGGGGGTGGCCTCGCCGTATGTGTCTCGAAGATCACGGACGTGATTTCAATTTGAAAAAGCGCTCGTCAATCGACGCCGCGATCAATGCAGTTTTTTTTTTCGATCTTCATTTTGCGAATAACATTTTTCACACGCTAGTTTTTATCTTAACGCGAGATTCTAAATACAGAGCAGAGATTACACATTTGTCTTTCTCGAAACGACGTTACACACACGCGGCAATAAAATTTACATTTATATTGCGTTCAGATAAACTGTTGACATTATCAAAATCGATTCAGTTCAGC
>QVOB01010166.1:0-10862 GCA_014839585.1 Pseudomyrmex concolor | reverse complement strand
GGATTCTGATTCACGAGTTAAAGCTTATCGAAAACTCGGCATAGTTTTCCACAATTTTTTTGCAGCACGTACTTTTTTTGCATTCCTTTGCGCCATTTTTTTGAGATTCCTTCTTTTCTAGAGAAATATGAAATTAAAGTCGCATTTTTAGATTAAAAAAAAAAAAGAGGAGAATATTTTAAAAGTGAGTGCGGAATTGCGCCTCGCGTTTCGTGCTACGTATAAATGCACGAACAACGCGCTCTTGATGAAAATGTAAACAGATGCGACAATAACGTCTCTTTCTAGGGATAACTTGTACCGCTTGACTCTGACGTCGCTCACGGACCTGGAGCACGCTTCGTGGTCCGCGCCGGAGGACAAGGTCAACACCTGTCAGAATAAGGGCCAAAGCGTGGAGGACTGTCATAATTACATCAAGGTGCTAGTTAGCAACGGCAAGAGCCTCTTCACCTGCGGCACTTACGCTTTCAGCCCATGGTGCACGTGGCGAGAGGTACGTTTCTTTGAACGGAAACCGCGTCCGATCGGATCTCGGAACTAACAGAATCTCACATTTACGCGTAATTTTTTTTTTTCACGCCCGCGCTTCGCGCTTATACGGCGCGTCGATGCGACGAGAACTTGTCTCTCGTGTAAAACCTTCGAGATTTGTGTCACTTCATGACTTAACACACGGTTAACAATCGTATGATCGCAGATCGAGAATATAACGAGCGTGACCAACGAGATGTCGGGCGTTGCCATGTGCCCATACTCGCCGCATGCGAATGTCACGGCGCTTCTCTCAAGAGGTTCGATGGGATTGTTCGCCGGGACGCTGACCGACTTCTCCGGAGCCGATCCTGCGATCTATAGAACGCTGGCCCCTCCGGGCCTACGGACTCAACAATACGATTCTAAGTACGTTAGTTTCCTGAGAAGAGATTCTAATATATTGCCGGTTTCAATTTATTTACACGTGTATATTTTACTTCAAAGGATTAAATCAGATTTAATAGTTTTGCAGTAGTCTGTTATAACAAGTGAACTGCAAAATCATTCTTGCTTTGTCGCATCTCGACAGTTGTCGCACCGATTTCTGTACGCGCTTTTTTTTTTCAGATGGCTGAACGATCCGCAGTTTGTCGGCAGCTTCGAGACCGAGGATTACGTGTACTTTCTATTTCGCGAATCCGCCGTGGAGTACATCAACTGCGGCAAGGTAAGACCGATGCATGTCCCGTAATGCGGTAATCCGTCGTGACAAGCGCTCGCTCGCGCGCGCATTTTCTATCGTTCTCTATCATCCGGGATGTATGTACCCGAAGAAGAACCGCGCGATTAGCAATCTCGTCTCTCCACTGACTTGCGTCAGATGTATAATTAGCCGCTTACGGCGTCGGTCAAAACGAGCGACGCGTCGCGGATTTTCTTCTCGCGCGCGCGAAAAAAAAAAAATAAAAAAAAAAAAAATCACTGTATTTCTCCTCCCCGATATTATCGCGGTTCGCGCGATGTTTATCATTTTCTCAGCGTATCGCCGCACAAATTATCGCTTACGGAACAGACGCTTAATGAAACATTTTACGTACAGCTGTGTGCAATCGCGCCTTGATCAAGCTCTCCGCTTTAAAACTATGTTTTTGCCTCGTCGTGAATTAATTTATTCAACACTCCGCCTGAACTACGTCTGAGAGATTGATATTTTAAGCGTGGCAGTTTAAAAACCGCTTCTGCGCGCACGTTTTTAAGACGTTTTCTCCTGTTGTTTTTGGTTTATTAAACAAATTAACACAGATGATATATTTACGGCCGTTAAAAATGTCTACTCGTCAAACGAGGAAGTTTACACGCGACAACGGTTGCAGAGAGTTTACTCGAGGATAGCGAGGGTCTGCAAAAACGATCGTGGCGGAGTGGCCACGTGGTTGAAAGACGTATGGTCGACCTTCAGCAAAGCCCGTCTGAATTGCTCCCTTCCTGGCGAGTTTCCATTCTATTACGACGAGATCCAAGGCGCGGCGTATCATCCGGAAGAAAAAATAGTCTACGCGACCTTTACCACTCCTATGTAAGTATACGTCGTCGTGAGTGATCCAAATTAATTCGCATTAATTATCGTCTGTATTTATGTCTGTGCGCACACCATCCCAGAAGGATAACAAGACACGGTAAATGACAAATTGATTATGCGATACGCGATACGCACGTTTAATATTCCACATTGATTTATAACAGTATCCAAATGTGGGCAACACATTGTGTTCATTGCGAACGAATAGATAGCGACCTCGTTGCATTTTATTTGCGCGAGATCGTAGTTAAAACTCGTTATCGTAAAACTCGTACAAAACATGTGTCAAAAACTTAATATCATTGAATTATTTTGCTCTAATGTCCGAAATGTTAAAGTTCGTCATAGCATACCTTTTTATTTTATAATTTGTTCCATTGTTCGTCAGAAGCTTTTGTGAATGTTGTTTTTGTGAATGTTATATTGTTTTCTCGATACACAAAAGAGTCGCAACTTTTCTCAGGCGCGCGACAAACTACACGCGACTCTAATCAAAATTTTTTTCCCCTCGTTCTTCCGCAGTAACGGCATCGCAGGGTCGGCGATTTGCGCGTTTAACATGTCGGCGATCGCGGCGAGTTTTGACGGGCCTTTCAAGCATCGGGAACACGCGGGCGCCGCCTGGGAAAGGATACAGGTCGCACCTCACAAACGACAACGATGCGATCAGCTGACCACGCCGCCCAGCGACCCGTTGCTTCCGGCCATACCCACGGAAAATCAGCGTTATCAGCTGATGGACGAAGCGGTCCAGAGCACGATGCTGGGGCCGCTGCACACCGCGACCCTCGAGCGATTCACTCACATCGCGGTGGACATGACGCCGACCAAGCTGCACCGCGCCGTCACGGTTCTTTACGTAGCTACGGCGACCGGACTGATCAAAAAGATCTCCGTTCTGCCTAGAACGCAGGAAACCTGCATCGTCGAGATTTGGGGACCTTTGCCCTCGCCATCAATGACTTTGCAATTTCTCAAGGATACACAGAGCCTCTACGTCGGCATGAAGATCGGCCTCTTACGGTGAGACGACTTTTGCAAGCGGGAATATAAATGATATTACGTTATTTCTAAAACCCCCGCGTGTTCTCTCGGTTGCATGAGTTGTGCCTATTGTCTTAAATATTCTTCGTCTCTTTCTCTCTTCTTGTTTTCTCGTCTTCGTTTTGCCAAACTGTATCTCGCAATATATTATCTCGCTGCTCTTTTAGCATACCCGCCGTACAGTGTCATCGTCATCGGAGCCGTCAAGCGTGTCTGAACGCCCAGGAGCCGTATTGCGGCTGGGACGAACATCTTATGAAGTGCGCACAGGCGCCGAAACAGAATTACCTGGCGAATCACTGGTATCAGGAGGTCACCAAGTGTCCGGTGCTTACCGATCCCGTTGACGGAGGCTGGAGCGCGTGGAGTCCTTGGTCCACTTGTCAACACGACACGGCGGAACACCCCTCCGGAAACGGCCATTCTCACTCGCATTCGCACAACGAAAATACGGAGGTTGGTGTGAAAGCCACGTGTATATCTATCTTAATTACGTTCGGCATCCGTCAATTGCGCTGTCCGTATGCGCTCGCAAGTATATTAGGATCGAAATCTCAAACAAAATTAGAGGAAGCGAACTTGTGTCCGTTTGAATAAAACGGATCGATTATTATTAATTTTTTTTTAATTTTTCAAATTAAATTTAAAGTTAAATTGTTAATTGCAGAAAATTGACACGTGTCAGTGCAAAACCAGAGAGTGCAACAATCCGCCGCCGCAACACGGCGGCGAGAATTGCACGGGTGCGCGTGTCAGGGTAACAAATTGCACTGTTCACGGCGGTTGGACCACTTGGTCACCTTGGTCGGCGTGTACGCAAACTTGCGGTCTCGCGATGAAAATTCGCCGGCGTAGCTGCACGAATCCGGCGCCCGCGTTCGGCGGACGCGTCTGCGTCGGTCACGATCAGGACAATATCGTGTGCCTCAATCTGCCGCCGTGTCCCGCCAAAACCACTCCGCCGCCTTTGAGCGGCCAGTGGTCGCTCTGGGGTCCCTGGAGCTCATGTTCGCAGCAGTGCAACGGTGAGTATCCGGAGATTCATCGTTGATAACAATTCGAAGATATCAATACAAAAGATGGCCACGGAATCGAGACTTGTTCGATATATTTTCGATATTTCTGTTATTTTACAATAATATAGTATAAAAATATCGTTCTACTTTTTAACAAAACCATTTAGAAAAATATTTGTCTGTTACCAGGAATACGCACTAGAAGGAGAATCTGTGAAAATCCATTGTCGACGAAGAGCGTCGTCGAATGTCCCGGATGCGATTATCAGGCAGGTTTCACAATCTCTTGAAAAAATATCTCTTCCTATCTTTTTGTATCTCTTATATATCTTTTTTTGATAATCGGAAAAAAATCGGAAAAAATTAAAAAGCGTGCTTGAGACGACAAATAAATATACTGTTATTTCAGGTCGAACACTGCAACGTCCACCCGTGCACCGAAACGAAACGATATTCGGGATGGACTCAATGGTTAGCTGTGAACTCCAGTTGGCAAAGCAACGGCGGTTACGTGGAAAAACGTTTTCGGTTCAGCTGTCGCGCGCAAACAAACGATCCTGCGAGCGTGCGTGTGCAGCTCGCCAAGGAAGAGGAACGTTATTGCAGAAACGACGGATCCTGTCTGAGAGGAAGAGAATATGCAGAATCTACCAACGAGAGCGGTTGGGGCGAATGGTCCTCTTGGGGTCCATGCAATCGGCCATGCGGACAAGGCACCCAACACAGAGTAAGTATTCGTCCGCAAGTTTATCGATATCAGATTGTTTAAACTGGTAGAGAGTCTCTACATTAATCAATTAGCATTTTTATATCGTTTAATATTCTAGATATTGTCTTATCAAGAACTTATAAAACAATAAACAAAAACACTTGTTTTTATATAGATGAGACAATGCGAGTTGCCACCATGCGAAAATGGTGTTGCTACGCAGAGCAGACTTTGTAATTTGCATTCGTGCCGTGAAAATTTCAACGGCGTGAATACATCCGAAGGTCAGTGGTCATGCTGGGCGGACTGGTCCGAATGTTCGGTGACTTGTGGTCATGGTGAGCGTATAAGGACGAGAGAATGTCTGGGGCCGGAAAGTTGCAACGGTCTTAGATTGGTCAAAGAACGCTGTGAGATGCCCAGCTGCGAATCTCTAGCTGGTTGGGATACATGGTCGCACTGGACTGCTTGCGATGGCGACCGTCAACAGCATCGAAATCGAACGTGCCTACTGAACAGACCTGGCATGTGTCAAGGGCCGAATCGTGAGACACGCGACTGTCTTTCAGATTGTATGGACAACGGTGAGTTTCCAGACTGTAGAACCATTAATACATTTGCAAAATGTTATTTCTCTTCTATGTATTCTTGTCGTATATGATAGCTTTTACGGCATGGAAGTTTTTGGCTGCAGGTTGTTTGTTGAACAGCGCGCATATTTTTCTAGATGTGAATGCCTTACCTTCGAACGGTGAGGGCTCGAGAATCACAATGGGCGCGATGGTGGGCAGCTGTGTGGTCAGTTTTCTCATCGGTCTGACCATAACCGTAGCATTTTACTTTTGCTACATGAAACGACGCAAGCCGCGCATACCAGGAAACCCACATTATATCAGTAAACAGAATCCTTACGTCACAGTGCCATTAAAAGAGGTAAGTCACTCGGCGAGGCGTTCACTCGACGCGCTCACGCACGTCCTAGACCTGAATATTTCAAAGAGGCCGGCGATTCGGCAGGTGAACGCGAAACGACAGGCCAGTTTTTCCGGCAGCACCAATGGCAACGGGACTCTGCGAAGTAAGACCAATCCGAATGTCAACGGTCTCGGTAGTCCGAAATTGTATCCGAAGAGTCTCGATTACGAATCAGCTACTCTGAAACGTAACAGTCACGGACAGCAACACATCCGTGCCGATCTTGATCAGGACAAGTACTACTGAACTACATCGCATCGTCTTCATTCAGTGAATTTGTTAGATGTTCTAATTACAATCACGTGATTTCTCCGCAAAATGAGACCAAAACGTTTTTTTTTGTGCAGCTGCATGTAAAACTTTACCACTTGACGAATGTCGATCGCCGTTGAAGTGAAAACATGTGTAAAAACTCAGAAACGTGCTTTCGTTCATAAGAGATAACAGTGCGCGGGAATAATCGCATAATTGTTACGAAGTGAAAGAGTTTCTACTTAATTAATTTATAAGACGACAACGCGCATTTATGAAACAACACGTGCGATCGATCGGGAACATCGAATGCAAAATGCACGTTCTCCGAAACGCGATTGAGAGAGTTATTTAATACGCTACAATTAGGCGATGTGTTTATTTTCGAATTGACGTGTTGTTTTAACTTACGAGCAAACGTGCAAATCTACGAGCAACGCTTTATGTTGACGTATTTTTTCACCGATTATTCAGTGCAGAAGAAAGAAAGTCACTGTTTTGCGAGAAAGAGACTTTATAAGAATTTTATTTTTGTTTATGTACATATAGAGAGAAAGATAGAAAAATGTGTGAATATATGAACGAAATTGAGAATGTTTATTCTGCTCATAACTTTTGGGCATTCGACTTGTTTTTTACTCATTTGTAAAAAAATATAATATTGTGAAACTAATATAATATGACATTGTGTAACTTTTATATAATTTTTACATATAAAAGTTTCACAATATTTCACCACACAACTGAATTTTTCACATATATATAGGCCACATTTTATATTATGTAATTTTATTTTACTTTTTTTTGTGTGAGTGCAAAGGTAGCAAGAGAGGAAGCGTTTTTATCGAGTCGCAATAATTATTAAGACGCTCGGTCAGCCGAGAACGGACAGATTGGATAGTGTTGTACAAAATATTAAAATGTGTTACGCAAGCGGATATATGTTTCTCTCTTGCGGAGAAACTTTATCTTCTTCCTCGTTTTTTTAACTCATAATGTCCAATTATACGTATGCTAAGTGACATAGTAGTGCCATAAGATACGGATGTGTACAGAAAAGAAATTGTCTTCTTATATGAAGCTTTACGACATAACGAAGACATATATTATATTGCGTATATTATATAGTAGATGTGTAACGATAAAAACACACATGTATATTGCGCGACGATTGCGTTTATATTGGCTCACATTGAGTCGCGCCCGCGAATCATGTTCGTATGCAACCGCTACTTTTTGCTTTCCCGCTTGTCATATATCTGTACCGTATATCTGTAACGTTTGTTCGGACAAAGTTTTTAGTTTCGTAAATTTTGAGTTTTTAGAAAGATTCACCAATGTCTTCCAAACATACAATGATAAACCGAAAAGTTTAATCGCTTTTTTTACATATATAAATTGATGTATCTTCATAATAAAAGAGAATGTAAAATATTATATATGTAAAACAAAAAATAACGTAAGTTGGTTACATCGCGACGCTGTAAATAGAATGAAGTATCACTATTAAGGTTGCATACATTGCAAGTAAAAATTGCAACCAAATTGGTACCAGATGCATTTATTTCTCTGCACTTGTTTGAAATACAAACATTTTTTTTATTATCCTTGTGAGTACATATTTTATTTAATATATATTTATATTTTGCGTACATTTTACATGTCTATTTAATTGTCACAGTAATGATTCGCTGATTGAACGCAGCATACAATTCGGAAAACCTCACACCACGGTGTAAACATACTTATTACACCGTATGTATGTGTGCAGGATGGCTAAATCCAAAAATAACAAATTAATGATTTAATTCCTTTCTTAAAGTTTTACTTCTATTAAATTAATAAAACTATTAATTTTTCACACCTCTCGATTTGTGTGCCGATATTTTTCTACAAATCAGCCCCGAGTCTTTCGATCTGACTGATAACGTAATCCATTGAAGCTTCTGTAGGTGGCGGCTCGCAGCTCACAACCATGCGAAAGAAATTCACAATATTCGGCAAAGGTGTGTAACCGATCATAAGAGATCCATCTAGAACCATGCTTTCTTTTATCTTGGTGGTGACGCGCGATATATCGCGCCACCAGTCCGGAGTCTCTTCCTGTCCACGCATGCTCGGAGGTATGTACCTGAAACAATTCGCTGTGAATATTGCGAATTCTTGCGGCACCGCGGAATCGCTTACCAAAAGCAAACATTGTTGCACTCGTACTCAGGCAGAACCGATCGAAAATCAGGAGTCTCTTTGATTCGTTTCAGAAAATATTCCGCGCAACACATAGCCTTCTCCACCGATTGCTCGAAGCCTATCGTGCCGCGAGCTTTCCACATTAACCAAAATTTCAGTGCATCCACCTTTAGGCACAGTAATTAAATATAAAAATACGGAACAAGCAGCGATTATTTATAGAACAACGTTTTTTTTTTTACATGTAAACGTTGTTTTTTAAAAAGATTTTTAGACTCGTAAACTAGCAATTATACCTTCCTACCGCACTGCACGCTTTTATCACCTACGTCCCAGGTCACGTCGTAAAATTTGTCCTGCTGGAAAAGGTATTTAGCTTTGACGCAGTTCACCGTGTCCAACGCGGCCTTGTGTTTGACAAGAAAAAGAGAACATTGTAACGGTGCTCCGAGCATCTTGTGTGGATTCCAAGCTAGCGAGTCCGATCTAAGCCAGCCGCGTTATAGAACACAGAGAGTCAGAAATACTTATTTGTCAATCAGTCATTGTTTTCTCAACAGTAGCAATAAAAAATAATTACGAACAATGCGATGCCTAGCAATCGATGCTGGTATTTTTTCGAAAACATCACGGAACCACCGAGGCAAGCCTGGAACAAAATATGTTAAACATAATTCGAACAAACCTCTGTTCATCTCGAACTGAAAACAATTCGACCAAACAATGTTCATACGAACGTCTATGTGAAACCAGAGTTGTTCTTCTCGACAGATCGCGTAGATTTCTTTTAGCGGGTCGATGGCGCCAAGCACTGTAGTGCCGCAAGTAGCGTTCACGAAAAACGGTAGTTTGTTTTCATCTCTCGACTTTTTTACGAGTCGCCTCAGATCATTCGGTTTCATGCGACCGTACTCGTCTGTCTGCACCTGCAACGTGTAATTGCGAGGTTGACAATTGCGTTTTATTCACTAGATAATATTGTGATTGTTATCTTAAAAAATTCAATTATTTTACGTTAGTTTTACATCTGAGACATCGCGGTAAGAAACTGATTGCGAGATCCTATTATTATTGCGCCCAAAGTGTTCGCGCAATTGATTATTATTTGGTGGTCAAACAATCTATGAAGTAGAGATTATATGTCACATTTTATACACCTTGTAAACATTGTTAACGCCCAAACCGAGCCAATGGGCAGCTTTTACGATTGAGTAGTGACCTTGCTCGCTGGTGAAACACACTAATTGAGGTGATTCACGCAAACCCAGCTCCTTGACATTCGGTGTCTTCTTGAATCTAGCCATCACCATTCCGTACATGTTGGACAAACTACCGCCCGGATTCAAAATACCGTCGCTATCATCGGCTGGATAACCGAATAGTTCCGCCGACTTCCGTATAATTTCTCGCTCCATCAAAGTAAACACGGGAGCAACCTCGTAAGTATATCTGACAGAAATATTTACGTAAATGTAATATACTTGTAATTAAACGCTTTAGCGTTTAATGTTTTATTTTATTTTGAACATATGATTCGAGCACAATTTACTCTCAATTTATTGAATTTATTGTGCAATAAATTCGCGGCTTCTTACATGCTAGTGTTCAAGACGTCTGTTAGCCAGGAACCAATTAATCCGTATTTATCAATGCCAGCGTAGAGTTGATTGTGAAAATGTGGACTTGATGTTTTCACGGAAAATCTTATAGTCTGTCGTATTGCTCGCTCGATTTCTTCGTCGCTCGCTGGTTTCTCATGCAACGAAATTGGAATTTCTTTCTGAGTAAAAATATAAAATTGATATAGACTTGAGGAAAACAGATAACGATAAATGTTTTTTTAAATTTAATGAAGAGACTTTTCAGATATCAGTTTATATAAATACTTTATACGAAAGATATTTCTCTCTAGTATTTAATAACATTCTGCAAATAATTTAATACTAATTTATATATATGACGGCCCAATGATCTCGCGGCCTAAATGTCGGGAGAAATGCGAGTAGGAAGGTTCCGAGTTCGAATCCTTATCTTCGAATTTTTCCGGCCCGGTTCTTTCAGTCAGATTTATCGACTGAAATGTTTGCATCGTTCAATTGGAGAACATAAATGCGTACAAAAATATCTGCAATATCTCGATTGCAAATATTTTTATGATAATTAAGCTATATTATTTACTCAATTTTGAAAATTTTCTCTTACTGAATAACACACACAGTCTCAAATTATTTAGAACTCTCATAATTAAATAAAATATAAAAAATATTAATTTAGATGTGCGTAAAATATTTATTATTTATAATAAAATATTTATTATATCAAAATTCTTCGATACTGCCACAAACATTCTGCTGATACACATGTCAAAGGCAATTATATTGTTAAATATTTCCGTGTCTTATCACTTTTTGAGACTTCGGTAAAAATGTAATTTTTAAATTAGTACTTATCATATATAACAGATTTAGTTTTTGATTTATATTCGATTATATTACATTGTATTTATATAATATTTAAACAAAAGAATATATATATATATACAGTATGTAACAAAAAAAAGTGAACAGCGAGTGATAGAACAAAAAAATGATGTTTATTAATTAACGGTTTAATTTTACAT
>QVOB01010161.1:0-12485 GCA_014839585.1 Pseudomyrmex concolor | reverse complement strand
AGAGAGAGAGAGAGAGTTGAGAAGAGAAAAGTCTCGATCCGACGACGACGACGACGGACAAGGAGAAGAAGGAGATACTCTCGCGGCGACACTACTGAAAACAATGGAGGCGGAAGTTTTCTGCCTCCGCTGTTTCTAAGTGGTGGCAGTCGCTATATGGTCGGACAACATACTCGAATCGATAAGCGCGTCGTCCGTGTGTGTGTGTGTGTCACGGGTATGTTACATATCGGCGCACACACGGGGGCAGAGAGGAGGAGAAGAGACTATACACACGACTAAAATACAAGACCGATCGGGAAGGAGGTTTCGCTTTGTGCGCGGCACTCACGTCAATTTTTATCGCGCTTTAGCAATTTCTGCTGTGCGTTTGACATTTTAACCTTTTCCCGTCTTTTTTTCGCGCTCCGCGGCATCGGATGCGTGTGTTTCTCTGTAACGATGAAAAAAAGAACTCCATTGATTTTTCGATACACATGTGACATCTTTATTATTTTTACGCGGCGGTGTATAACGCGCGCGCGTTGGAAACTTCTGTCGAATTAAATTTCAATCGAAAGACGGAGAATCGGGATTTAAAAGGAGAATTTAAAGAACTCTCTCTCTCTCTTGAGAGTTCAATTATAAAGAGTTTTTGCTGTTGTCGCTGCAGTCGGAGAAAGAAAGATATTACACGTTCGATCTGCCAGTGTTTCTTACAAATGGGCTCGCTCGGGTACATTTACGGCATTGTGGAGGTTCAATTTACTCTTCAAACACCATTCCACCTCTTTGGTTTTCGTGTTTGCTCCGCTCCGGTCGTGTTCTCGGTATTAGCGGCGGTCATCAAATAACGCCCGCGAGGACTCAAAACAAATCAAAACCCCTCGCACTTTGAAGTTTAAGCACAATTTACAAGCGAGACTTAATTGATGTCGTTTCCCGGAAACGGCCGCTCGTCAGTAGATTAATTGGCCTTTTCGAAACCGTCTATTTCATTTGAATCGAGTCCGCGGGATCTGATCACGGCCGGGGGGATACGGTTTAAATATAATTCCAGATTACTCTTGTGTTCTACATTGCACACACACACGCGCACGCACACAAATACACACTGTACGTGCTTCGTTTTCAATAGATGAAGATAGTATCGATCAAGCGCGCGCTTGTAAAGCGCTCGCTTAAACAGATCGGGGAGGCAGGAAGAATAAATAATTCGTGCAATCGCCGTTTGCTGCGATCGGAGCACGTTTTGCGCGATCGTAAAAATCATTCCTCAACAGCCAGTTGTGAATAAATTAGATACGTACAAAAGATCCTTTAATGGAAAAGGAATTTTCTTCGGTAGAACGCGCGCGTTTTCTCGCTCGCTCGCTCGCGCGAAGATCGTCGCGGAAGATAAAAACAAAACGCACGCGGTTTTGTGCGCGATTCATATTTTCTTTTTCTCCATCCAAGGAACAAGAAACCCAGCTGTTCCAGTATTGTTTACACTAAATTGCACCCGAGCTAGTTCGCGTAATTATCTCGTAGCACTTGCAGCTTCCACAGAATTTACGTCGGTGATTTTGCATAATGGACGCGTTTCATACAAAGTATGAGCGCGAGCTGTTCCCGTAACAGTTTGGAAATTTGGCGAAAGTTTAGTGTGTCAGCCAACCATGTAACTATTTCGCGGCGCGGAACAATGGATAGTTAGACGCTCCGCATTGCGCATCGTGTAAAGTCGTAAGTGCATTCGCTAGCGATTGAGCGAGCGAGCGAGAGCGGATCTTAAATTTTCTTCCGGAACCGATCGCGCGCAACGGCGTGGCGAGCGGAAGTGAGTTTCGGCGCGAATTATTCACGCGGAAGAGTATCCAACTTTAAAATCCGCATCCGTTTTCGCATGAGAAACGACGACGCGTTGTTGGAACTGGCGCTCGCTTTCTCTCTTTACGTGTGTGTGTTTCCCGTCGAAGTTCAGGTTTAAAATTCACGCCGGGGAAATGTCGGGCGAGTGATAAACGGGTGGAAAAGAGGCGCGGGGATAAGTAGTCTCGCGGTGTTTTTATTTTACGATACACACATCCGACGTCGTTTGCTCTTCTCGTGTGTTAAAGGGCGGCTTTAAAACTGTTCTCTCTCTCTCTCTCTCTCTCTTTCTCGATTGTGCCGTCGTCGTCGGTATTTTCCTACATCGTCTCGAGCACTACCGTGGTCCACCCTTTTCGCTTTCACGAGGAGACGCTTGCACGCCCACCTCGCATACACTTTGAAGCGCGCGCGAGCTCGCTGCGAAAGTAATCTGAGAGCTCGGTACACACGGCTCCCGAGATCTCATTCATAATTTACAGGGCATCAGAATAACTACGAGAGAGAAGCAAGAGAGAAAGAAAGAAAGAGAAAGAGACCGTTCCTTGACGTTTTCGTCGCATATCTTGCGCCGTCTCTTACATTAACTTAATCGCTCTTGCGCACGCGTCTTACATTCTGCTTTTACATTGCACTTTACTTCGCGCGGAAATTTTTATTAGCGTTATTATGATTTCACGATGAGGGAGAAACCCGCCGCGTCTCTCTCTTTTGCCAAAGAGAAAGAAAGCCTCCCGTATAAAATACGATTGTTAATTAAGGGAGTTGCGCTTTTATCGCGATTTATTTCAACGTTTGTTTTACATTGTGAATGGAGCGCTATTATTATTGTTATTATTCTGTTTATACAAATACGTGTTTACTCCATTCAGATAATGCACTCGATGCAAGTGATATTTTAATTAAACAATATTTCATTGTCTTTTCTGATGTTATATTTTATATTTGTTTTTAACGAAGAGGCTTTGATAGATTCATTGATTTATTTAAGTTTTCTTATTCCTCTCTTTCAGTATAAAATTTTTCTAGAATTATTCCGTAGATTATGTTTTTATATTTATGTTCGCATATGCAATCTCGTATATAATTTTGCGCGCTGCTCGTGGAACGCCGTTACGTCATGCCGTAGTTAATAAGCAAGATGAATAGCGAGATGAATAGTAGGATAATACGGCGTAAGTAGCACGCAAAGTGGATGTGCTTCGAACGTGCATCGTTTTTCACGATCTTCGACTCTCACACGGATCAGAAAAATAAATTCTCTCAAGAATTTTGTTCTCCAATAGAAAAAAAACAAAAACCAAAAAGAATGACAACGATTCGCGTTTGTTCGTGTTCCGTGACGTGGTTCTCTCTGCGTTTGGGCACAATGCGTTTACTCTGACATCGTGATATCTCGTTAAGCGACCCTTCGAACCGCAGAAAATCGAGACGTAGATTACCGTGACTGTGGGAGAGATGAGTCAGTCAGTATCATTAGCGACATAGTGCGCTCTCGGCATCGAAATCCGCTTTGACGGAAATTGGGTAACGTGGCCATTATAGTGCCGTTAAATGCCGGGGCATGTAGCTTTGCGTGCTCTATGCCAAATGTCGCGGAGAATACCGCCGCCACTCGATAAACGACGGGCACGCAATGGGAAGCAATAGCGGAGATAATCAGGTTTCATGTGATTGGGTTACATTGCGACAAGGAAATCTCACGATAATGACGTTTTTGACTCGAGTAAGAACATTTAATTGCTCCGTCTTTCGATTTCGCGGTAAGTCATTCGAGAAAGAAAGACAGAGAGAGAGAGAAGAAGAGAGAGAGATCTTATTTTTTCACTTTGTAAAACGTAAGAAAATAGAACATTTCTACTACTTTCGTCTGTGATACGTACACAGAACGTTTTCCTTGAAGGATCTGTGAATTTCAACTCGAAGGCAAGCTGAAAGAAAGAATTTCTCCGTTGTGCACTCCTTAAAATTAAATTGGACAAGACTCTTTTATTTTCCGCCGGGAACACGGTGCCTTTTATTCAGGCGGAGCTATCGCGGGTTCTTATTTTCGGCTCTCAGTATCCGTGATACGATGAGGGAAGTGCTTGGCTTCTCTCTCTCTCTCTCTCTCTCTTCTCATCCGAGAGTCTGTCGCGGAGAAATTTAATTGGTCAGATATCGGGGGCTCGCGGCCTGTCAAAACCTTCCTTATCGTACCGTCTCCTCGATTCCGCCTTGTCGTTCCACTGTCGGATTCCACGACAGATTGCGGACGCGACGTCTGACTTGTTTCATTCCAGGCCGAATGATATGCCGCACTATCTTGACAGTTTCTACGAAACGGCAAAAGCCTCCCTTTCAGACCGAAATATTTCAGGCATTGCGACAATCTCCGTTACCAATCATTTCTCTTAGATTTCTCGGCAGCTGTTCGTGTACAGCGTTTCGTTCTTTTTCTTCTTACATCTCCGAATAAGACGTAAATTTTTTTTTAATTTACGATAGAGATGATTTAATCGGTACAACTGGATTCCCCGCGAATTTTGACCGCAAGGGAATGAATTTATTCCGATATAATTCTTTTTAATCTCTCTAGGTCGAGAATATATTCGTTTCGCGTGTTTTGATCAACTGTTTTCGTAACGTATTGTAACATATATTATCGTGTGTGTGTGTGTGTGTGTGTGTGTGTGTGTGCGCGCGCGCGCGCGCGCGCGCGCGTGCGTACGTGTTGGATCGAAAACATTGAAAGCAACGTACGAGTATATTATCGCTAATTATTCGGTTACTGTATCATTTGTTACAAAAATGTTCATAACGCGAACAGTGATGATTTTATAAAAAAATTATGTCACCAAAAAAACCCGAAAAAGAGGTTTTACGACACATCGCACGTTACACCCAGCGTCGTTTTATTTTACGTGACAACAAAAGCTCGCGCGACACGTGGAGAGAAATAAACAAGAAAGAGAGAAAGAGCGCGGGCGATGTTACACATCACAAGTACGATAATCCGCTCTGTGCATAAATATAGGGGGATAAAAAACTCCGTGCTTAGTCTCTCGCTCGTGACACCGCGGAACGATGCGAGAATTTTTGTTTAATATCGCGCGCGATGCAACCGCATTGGAGTTTTATGACGCGAACGTCATTTAAAAGCTTTCGAACGATCGCGAAGTAATTACGCGTCGCGACGCGTGTCAAAGTTTCGCGATTGGATTCTCCGCAAAAGGAGATGAAGATCGCAATGACATGATAATTCGCGGTCGACGACTCCGACGTGTATATGTATACATACACACAGAACGAATCTAATTATAGTCACACCGAGATGGCCACGTATGTTTGCGCGATGTGTATTCATATCGCGTTATTAGATAAGTTGATTATCGATCGTCGTTTAATTATTTAGTGACCCGATTCGAAATGCACAAAAGCGGACGCGCGCCCTACGCACGGCGGCCGGAAATGTCAATAGCAAACAATACAGCAGATTGCCACGTAATATGCCATTTTGAGAGTTTGATGTTCGCGCGGTTACAAAATACCGTCGCGAACTTATCTCGCTGCAGTTTCGCCTCGCTTCATCTCAGAAGATTCATTTGTCTGTTTCTTTTTTTTTTTTCTGTAACGAATTATCATTCTTGGTCGCTCGCTACCCTCGCGCGAATAAATATCAAATGACGATGATTTTTGTTTCAGCGACGGACGATTGCTAGAGGGGGATCAGATATTGGCGATCGATGGGCAACCGCTAGACTCGAATGTCTCCCATGAGCAGGCGATCGCGATTCTTCAGAAGGCCCGTGGTCTGGTTGAGCTAGTCATCGCGAGAAGCGCCCAAGGTAATCAAAATGTTCTCGCGGAAACTCGCTTATGCTCTCGAAGCGTGAAAATCGCACATCGTTTGTGCAATTTGTGCCGCGTCGAGAAGCAACGTGTTGCGATCTATCTTGCACAAGTAGACACAATAGATTAATGTAATGAATATTAAAGGGAGACATTGAGAGAGACGATCCTCTCCTGGGTTTGTCTTTGCGCAGTGCTGCGATTTTTACGCAGCACAAAAATAGCGCACAATCGCCGCGCGAAAGATAATTGTTAAAGCTACTTGTGATATTTTATCTCGCGAGACGACGCAACATCGTACGTCTAAGCGTGTAATTCTTGTTGAATTTCTTACACCGTCGGGAGTTAAGTTAGTTTCGCTCTGACTCTTTTTTTTTCCGAGCCCGAGGTTGTTGCATATGGAACAGTGTTTCGTACCACTGGATTTGTTTCGCGCGTGTATATACACGACGCAAATAACGCGCGGTCGCTTCGCGTTATTTGGGGGCTATCGCTCCCGACGCAACGTCAACTTTTATTACTTTGTTCGGCGGAATATTTTTTAAGCGTGTGCGGGAAAGCAATTTTAAATAAAAGTTAATCGGAAATTCGCGCGGCAACTCAAATTGAGCGGTATTAAAACACGTCGAGAGCGTTAAGTGTTGGCGCGAATTTATTTTTTTTTTTTTTTGCCCGACTTTTATAATTTTCTCATATTATTTTGAAAGTTTTTCACAAAGTCAGTCGCCCCCGTGCGCGGGATTAAATGGAACGGCGGCAACTTGGTTTGGAGGGAGATAGAGAGAACATGATGCGGCGTGTTTGTGCGCGAAGTTTTTTAAATAAATTTCAAATACGTTAATCTCGAAATTCTTAATCTGTAACGTGCATATTGATGAAGGCAACGTAAAGAGAATCCGATTCTGCTTTTTTCGGCGTCATTCAATTATTTCTGTTCTACTAAAATATTTTTATATAAATATTATTTTAATATTATTTTATTTATATTATTTTATTTATAAAAGTAATATTGCATCTACATCCGTGTTTTACTCTCACAGTTTTGTGTGTTTAGTTTTCTTTTTGTTAATTTGATTGTTTTGCATGTAATAATATTAAGAAATAATTTTTACATAAATAATTTTTTTTGAAAAAAGCTACACAGTTTTGCACAGAATCGCGCGCGTTGTTTTTTACGCTCGTATGACAGTTGGAAGAATGAAATAATTGAGGGAACAAATCTCGCGTGTGCTTGCGCTGTTGTCGACAGACGTTGGGAGCTCTTTGCCAACGGATGAATTGTCCGGCGGTTCGAGTTCGACAGCGGCCGCAGGAGCAGCGTCGTCCATCGTCGGCGCCGCTGCTGGGAACAACCAGACAAGCTCCGACAAGGATCAATCGGTGTCAGTGTCGTCCACCGTCGTTACACCGGCACCGACCCCGAAGTCAAGCCAACCGGCGAGCATCACTTCGGCGGCGACCCCGACGCCCACGCATACGCCAACACCCACGCCGACCTCGACACCGGTACCTGGTGGTCTCGTCATCGAAAGGAGCCCCTCCGCCGTCAGCGACGCCTCCAAGAGTGGCTCTGACATGGTGGTAAGCCTTGTCCGCTTCCTCACGCGTGTAAATCCGACGCGGCTCGCGTGTAGAACGCAATTTCTATTTCTGGAGAGAGCTCTGCACAGAAGAAGTACCGCGTTTATACGTAGCACTCTAGAATTACAAACATCTTATCTCGTATATTTTTTTGAGCGTAGAGTAGTTTTATGTGTTTATAAATATTAAAACCTCCGATGTGTGTAAGACATTTCGAATGGAATTGCGAAAGTCTTACGAAGGTATTTTATACGTAACAAAATCTCTGTTTATTGTTTTTTCTATTATTTGCGATCAACACAGGAGTGACGATGCATTGTTTGAAAAGACTAATGATACCGATATCCGTTCTTATGAGTCATATGATCGTTCTTAATCTCGTCATTCAGCAACTCGCTCAGAGTCTCCCGCTCTCTCTTTTGTTCTCTTCCCTTCCGCTCGAAGCGGAGACGATCCGGGGAGATCTTTTCTCTTACATTGGCGGAGGCCATTGTGCTGAATCCCTTTTCCTTGCGTAAAAGGATGTTCTTCACTGACTCTTAATAAGCGCGCTTTTCTCTCTCGACGACCTTCTTATTTTATCCTGTAGCTGATAGTCGGTTCTCTCGTGGAAGTATTTTATGCGAGAGAGAATGAGAGAGAGAAAGAGACAGAGAGAGGGAGAAAAAATAGAGAGAGAGAGAAAGAGAAGAAGAACTCGAGAGTGCTTCATTCCCCAAAGAAATATTTGCTTTGGAGCCGCTCGAGTGGGTGATACGCCGATAAAATCCCGATCGATAGCTCCGGCATAATTAGCCTCATTTTTTTTTTTTTTTTTTTTTTTTTTTTTTTTTTTTGTTTTCATCCTCTTCTGTTGTTCCGATAATAAGAACAGTGGCGGGGCAGAACGCGAAACGGAAATAGAATTATTGGTACAGTCAACACATTTCCGAGGCAATACACCCCCGCCAATAATGTTTATCTTGTATCTGCGCGATTGATATTTTTCTACGAAACTTTTATTTTACATTTATTGAAACTGTATTCACAGCGCGCGGAAGTGTTTCGGAGAGATCTCTCGATTGGTCTCTCTCTCTCTCTGAATTTATCATATTTGTGCACATTTATATTGATATTTTTGAAAATCTATCCAGTTCGGTTCGAAAAACGAACGCACACATTTGCGCGCGGATACTTTTAAATTTCTGTAACGTAATATTCAACAAATTTTTTTTTGTGCGCAAACACATTATGTTCGATGCTCACATTACCTCGGCTCACACATTAACACGCACCACACGTCGAACGTAGTAAATTAATATATTATTATACGTTTTCGCCGCGCGTGTAATTAAAGTAATTAACGTGTTATTCGAACGCGCGTTATTCGAGTGATATCTATTGTATAGGAGAGCGATATTCTAAATAAATTAATTGCGCGCCGTTTATTCGAAGCCGCTTGCCCCGGAGAATTTTCAATCGACTTTTTTGTACTGGCACGTTCGCGAGCGCAGCGATTTCTCGGCGTTTGGTGTGTATGTACATCTGATCGAGTGGTTTTTTTCCATTCGTGTATAAATTGGGCGCCTATTCGCTTCCTCTCTCGCCGACACTCTTCCTCTCTTCTCCTGTCTTCGAGCGCGATAATAGGAACAGCAGAGCGGCGCGGCATTGCGACGGAAATAGAATTATCGGTAAAGAGTTTCGCTGACGCGCGGACGATACCGCTTCTTCGCCGCCGCCGCGCCGGCAAGAGGTTTGCGTGATCTTTAAAATTTATCGTCCATTTACCCACAGAAACCGTTTGGAATCCGCCTATATCCCCCAGCGGCTGCCATTTCGACGGAACATTTAATCGTAACAAATTGACACTTCCACCATTCGGATTAGATCTATGGCCCTTTGTGCGCCGCGCGCTCGCACAAGCCTGAAACGTACCGCCCGCGCGAAAAAACTCAATTTTATTCGATGAAAACGGCACAATTTATGGATTAACACTTTCGCCGTTTGCACAACAATAGTGGTCGGTCTCTCCGCGTCTGTGTCGCGCCGCCAATGCGAGTGGCGCCCGTAAACAATGCCAATTCACTTGAAATACAGTAGCCCGAGAGCTAAGGTTTTTTTAGATATTGAAATAGAGCGTGATTTAACCGCGAAACTACTTCTGGCACTCTCGACTTTTATCAAATTATATTTTTCACGCCGCAAAATTTTCGTAGCGTTTTCTTCGCGGTTGTTTGTAACGTCAATAGAATTTCGTTTGTTGAAAGAGGAAAGAACATCGTGTGTAGGGGTATACTGAAAGTTATTTAAAAACGTTTACGTCACAGCAAATTCTGCTCGCTCAGCTGTGACAGTGCGTTTTATTTAGGAGAGTTTTTTTTTTTTTTGCCATTAACACGTCACACTCGATTGATCGAAAGTCAGTGATAGTCTTTGGATATGAGAGAAACGAGAACTTCCGATGTCGCGTGTGCGTGTCAGTGGATCTTGATAGATCGATCGGAAAACTTTGTTGTCGCGTGCTATCGGCACATCAGGCATGTACGTTACAATATAGCAAATTTTAAAAATGTATTCTCAACTCTATCTAATTCCCGCTACACAGAGCTAGGTATTAATTTCGGTCGGCAGTTTACTCAATATTTTATCATCGGACGCGATAAAGCGAAGCGTTTCTCTATAATATTAATGGGAGTTTCTCCGCAATCCATTAATACAACAGGTAAATTATAAATGTGAAACGGTTATATCGTTGCGTCGATATTTGAAACGTTTAAAATCCTTTTATTATTATTATTATTATTATTATTTATTCCCGTACTTATACTCAGAAAATTGGCGATTTAAAGTAGATAGGTAGCTATTGAAGAGAGCTTCTGATATTATATTCATCTCTCAAAAGAAGGAATAAACGGACCGATAACATAATATATTCGGCATTAACGGGCACGATTGATTATCGGCTTCTCCTTCCGCTTTTGTGTGACGGGGAGAAAGCCATCTCGACGTCGTTGCGTCAGAGAAACGAGGGGCTTTTCCATCGTAGCGAAAGAGAGAGAGAGAGAGAGAAAGAGAGAGCTTTACTACTTATCCCGAACTAATTTCGGACTGTGAGAAACGATTATCGGATATACGCCAAGTTCGTCTGAAGAACATTCCGCTGGCGGGGTCTTTAACGACACTGACGTGACTCGAATTTGCGGCGGGCAAAACCCACCTCTCTTTCAGGTGAATTTCCACCCCCGCGATTTGGTAAACGCGCGCGTCCGGTCGCGTGTTTAATCATTCATTAGCGCGAGTGCACATGCCGCGAGTACGCGCGTTTGTGCGACATCCGCAAATGCAAATCACAGGACCGTCGGTCCTGTACGTTTCTCTCTCTTTGCATCTCCGGTTGCGCAACGGTAGGGTCTGTTTCGGCCTGTGAAACACGGCGATATCTCTCCCTGTCTCTCCCCGTCTTTTCCCGTCCCTCCCTGTCTCTCCGTGTCTCTTTCTCTCTCTCTTTCTCTCTCTCTCTCTGTGCGCTCTGTGTTATTTGCACGCAACAATTACCGAGTAGCAAAAAAATTTTATCGGATTCGCGTTTTAACGAGCCACCAACGTCCCTTGACGTTCTTCTTTCCCCTCTCCGGTTAAATCCGAGGAAACTTCTGAACGCCGGTAGCAGATCGTTGCAAGTCGGTAAAAATGCATTTAATTAAATCCGACCGATTGTTTGATACGTCGATACCGTTCGTATAAATTGGAACGTAGCGCATCTCGAAAGAGAGAGAGAGAGAGGATGCGAGCCTCAAACTTCGAGATCCGATAACGAACAGCCTCTCCGCGTTTCTTCTTTGCTATACTCGTAACTCGATGTTCTCTCATCGCATATATTTCAGAGCATCCGAAAATGGAAAGATAATCTCGCCGCCGCGATGAATAGCGCCGCCGCGATATCGCGTCCAGAATGGGGATGCTTTATATGAGAGACGGGAGACAGAAATCCCTTCTCGGCACAATTAAATCTCATTAATTTTTCGCGACAACGATTCGACGCGCAAAAGTGAAATACATGCCGGGAAGACAAGCAATGAAAAATGAATTGATCAAAAATCTCGATTCAATCGAAGGATATGAGTTATTGCGAGAGCAAGAGCTCTCTTCTCTCTTTACCTCCATTCTTCTCTCTCCCTCTTTCCCTCTCTCTCTCTATCGGAAATCGGAACGTTAATATTAAATAGGCTTGTTAATTGTGACCGTGAGCGATAACGAGAAGCAAACCTAGAACCTAGAACCAATTAAATTTAATGACCTGTACTGTATCTCGTGAGCAGACAACAACGCAACGCATCTGCTTCCTGTGAAGTTTTAAATAAACTCTGATTTATTCATTAAAAGGTACATTTTGAACGCAAAATAGTTTAGAAAACAGTTTTATCGGGTCTTTGCCATTTATACAAAATAATTTTCGAAAATTTTTAATTCTATAATTGTGCGTATGTGTGTGTTTGAAATAAAATTTCTTACATATGAGTTCACATATGAAATTGAGTATTCACATCGCGCGGAAAATTCGAGTACAAAATATATAGTCTCTCGTGGAAAGTTTCGAGCGTGACTAGAAAATTATGAGGGGAAGTGTGATTTGGTTTAATTAAGTCGACGGAATATGTTGACACGACAGATCGAATTTCTCATCGTTACTGAAAATTCCCCGAGTAATCTCGTTCGTTCCGTTACGTTCGGTAAAATATGTTGCGGTCGGGTGGATGCTGCGCGCCGTCATTACCCTCATTTTCCACCATCGTGCTTTATCCTCATTAGCCCTTTCCTTTTTTTTCTTTTTTTTTTTTTACGGCATAACTTACGGTTGTTAGCGTCGTTAGAACTAAGGATGCGAATGGAGATACGAAATGTTAAGTGGAAAAAAATATCATCGCGCAGAGAGAGAGAGAGAGAGAGAGAGAGAGAGAGATTTCGAAACTTTTTAATAACACAATCTTTGCCATAATTTAATATTCTCGAAAAGTTCAGATAGAATCTACAAGAGAAACCACTGTGTTCCTGTGATATTTACGATCGATTTCACTGCAATCGAAATTAAAAAAGAGAGAGAGAGAGAAAAAATTTTGATTTCTTTGAAATTTTTCTGATTAACCCGGGAGTAGTCGCGCCATTTTTTTATGCGTAAACGGTCGCATGGGGTGTTTTTTACACCCCAATTAAAAATCATTGTTATTCATCACATATTAAAAATTAATGATTGTTTTATA
>QVOB01010154.1:0-11802 GCA_014839585.1 Pseudomyrmex concolor | reverse complement strand
TATAGACATGTGTGTGACATCATTCCTGTAGACGTGGAAGAAAAACAGCGAAGCAGAAAATATTTTACTTTCGGCATCCGAATAAAATATATGCACTTATGCAGGTGCAGGTGTACTTGCCTCCAGAAAGAAAGAGAGAAAGATCATTCATCAAGATGAATACAAACGTATACCGAAGTCAAGAAGACGAAGTAAAAGAGAGCTATAGGTCAAGGTAAACTTTTTACTTCGCGGAGTTAACATAAGAAACTTAGACAAGAAGTAAAATTCGTTTATTATTTTACAGCCTCTTCCGAGCAATGTCGCAACCGGTTTCTCGTGTCATCCTTGAGCGAGAAACTTACCTTGTCCGAAACTCTCACTGCTCAGTTCGGATTGTCTCTCAACTCCGTTACTTGATTACTTTGGCTCTCTGCTAAATGTAACTAGTCGTCTTAACGACGTAATCAAAGCGAACAGTTTAGACTTAGAGAGAGAGATTGTAATTAACAAAGCGACTTGATTGTCCGAGTGGTCATTTCGAAATTATGCTCACTGACTCGAATTGGGGAAGGGGAGGAGGAAGAACGATCCTTTTCGTTAGTTCCCTACGAGAAGTGTTCAGGATTTCCGGAGCCGTGAACACACGGGGGGCACGTGTACCTACCACTCCTCTGCTATCTTCGCAGCAGCAGCCTACGTCCTAGAGTAACCGTGACCTTTCGGCCGGCTAACCGCGGCTCGTCTTAATAGTCACTTTGCATGTGCTGCCAGAGCCGCACTCGACATAACGATCCGCGACAAAAGCATTCGTTTTCTCGGATGTATCCCCGAGAGTACAAGCAAATAAAATCTCTCCGTAATATTCGCGCGATCTCTGTAAGCGGACATTTACAAACGTCACTATTTTCGTCCCTATCTAAATATTCGATGAGATACACGCCGGTATTTCATTTTATTGCGAAATAATACTGGTCCGTGACAAATCTGTCGCGTGAAATTTCGCATGTGTTTTCGTACGTGCGGCGAATCCGAAAATAAACTCAGAAAAGTTTTCCATCACCCGCAGTTTTTTTGTCGCGATGGATTTGCAACGTTCCCGGAGCTTTAAAGTCTCATCAATTTAATTCCAATTTATTTTTGTATTGACGTATTAACATTGTTATAAATATTCTTTCGTAAAGAGATTCATTTGAGCAATGTATTTTATCAGAATTTAATTAACGTACGTTTCTGTAAATATATTAAAGTTTCTTTTAATTTTCGCAATTTCTTCAATATCATACGTATCACACAACTTTGAAAAATAATAGAAAAGTTTCGACCAAGTCGTAACGAGTATGCTGATTCGATATACACATTCGATATACATTAAACTGCGCGGGTGCAACTGTATTAAACTTCCCCTCTCGCATTTCACTCACGCAATAGAAATTGAGGACTGACACACAGCGAGACACAGTCGAACGTGAGCTCGTATATGCTATTAGATGCCATGTAATATATACGACGGCTATTATTTGCGATAATGCTACCTACTGTTCCTGTCTCGTGGTCAAAAATACACATATACGTACGTTAGTTCGTGATGAACCAATGCACACACCATGCAGCACTTTAAAAACTTCAACATATTGCACGACGACAGCGAATTTCTAAGCGACGAAATAAAATAAACACCCAATACAAGCAAACCTGGATGTCTAACAATTAAAAAAATATAATTTACTTTTAAAGAACACACATAGAATTTACGTTTTTAAACTAGACTTGCGCGCTTTTTCTCTACCAACAAAAATCAAATAAATTGAATAATTCAAAAACGCGAAAAACAAGATCACAGGTAGACACATTGCAACATTAAATAAGAAAAAGATTTAAAACATTTTTCTGGCAAGTTTTCCTTTCTACTTGTATATTTGGATAAAATATATATAAATATAGGGGAAATATAGGAAATATAGAAAATACATAAATATAGGAAAACATCCACAAAGTTTTCAACACATTGTAGAAAAATTTCTTTTCTCACAGCTAAAACTAACCAAAGATACATTCGATCAAACCGAGTCTTCAGACCGCGAAACGAGTTTTCTCTTTGACTCTAACATTGCGGACAAGTAACGAGATATCTCGTCATAAAGTAAAAGCTCATCAATTCTACCTTTCCGGCGCGTGGCAATGTCTCCACGTTGGTGCCGCCGACGACGGGTGCCTTTTCTGGTCCACCGTTTTGCTGGCTGACGTTTATGTTAGCGTTAACATTGGCGTTAACGTTGTTGACGTTGTCGGTGACGTTCGTATTCATGTTTGCTCCGCTACTAACGTCGCCGGTGCCGCCACCGCGCTTTCCGTCCTCGCCCGTCATCCTTCGGCCGCTCTTCTGTCGATTCACACCCTCTCGTCTTGTCTCACACTCTCTCGCTCCCCCGTAGCCGCCGTCCTCGCCCGTTCTCCTCCCCCGTCCCGTTGATACTTCCGCTTGTTAAATCCCAACCTCGGTCCACGGTTAGAAATCCCGATATCTGACGGCCGATTGAGTCTATCAGAGATGAGCAGGTCAAAAGCGCGATAACGGTGATAACGAACATTTGATTGCGATAACAAATTTGTTTTTTTTTTTTTTTTTTTTTTTTCAACACGAATCTCCGAAATTATTATATCATCATAGAAGAAGTATCGAATCGTGTCTGTGAAATTTGTTTTAGATAATGATTGTATAATTGAATTAAATCTATATTAGTTTTATGAAAAAAATCTACATAATAAAATATATCAAGAACGCAACTATACGGACTTCTATCAGACGCACAACCATGGCCGAATTACTTTGCTTGTTTCTTGAGGAACGCTATTTTCGTTCGCTATTTTGTCAAGGAAAAAGTTCGACGCAGCAATTTTTTTCGTTAGCTACAATCTCTCGTCGCTAACAAAGATCCGAAAGTGCGAAACGTTCCGCGGAGATTTTAAACATTTACCGTAACAGTAATCGAGCAGTCCAAGTGTTTTGGGCGGGAACAACCTTTGGCCGGGATCGCGAATACTCCGATAAAGCACGAAACGACGAGCATTTACGGGGAACGTATGTTGCACACCGATGATAACGGCGGCCCGCACATTGTTGCGCGATAACGTATATTATTTATGCCGGAAAGAATTGCATTGTCGCAAAACACAAGAAAGAGATAGACTTCTTGATGACTTGCATGGAGAAGAACCCTAGGAAATCGCGAGAGCGTAAGTCCCGCACACGGTCGACGGTGGAGGCACGGGGAAAATCGATTCCGAGCGTGTCCGTTCTGCGCGCCTCTCCGAGCCGCAGCGATAAAAGTGGCCGCGCGCGATCGTTCCGGCTTTACGACTAAATATCCCGAAGACCAGTCTCTCAGCATCCAATCCGGAAAGCATATCTTTGAAATTTAAAATTTATAAGCCTCTCTTGCGCTCCCTTTAAATTGCTAATGTTCTTTTTTTGTGTCATACCGTCAATTGAAAACTAAAAAGCAGTTCTCTGAAGAAAATAATAAATATCTCAATTGAAGATAAAAAAAAAAAGGATTATTATGATAGCAATTTTGCTGTAAAGTCATCATTGGAAAAATTATTTACGAACATCTCCTACCTTGGACTATTGCGGAATAAATTGCCTCGGTCATTTAAGGATGCTGCGAGTCGATCGGACAAAACCGGATCGAGCGCGGTCTCTCAGCGGGAAAACCGGAGAGTATACATATGTAACAAAATGACAGCGCATCCCGCGAGCGTCCGCGACGGCTAAACCGGGATTCCGCTCGCAATTACACGCACACGTACACATACACGTACACATAAGCGTTACATATTGTACGTATATGTGCACGTCGGTGGCGTCGACGGCGCCGGGTCTGGCTTCTCTGATGCGGTAACGTTTCGCGATGCGATCGATCTCTCGAACCCTTTTTCCCGCACTTCGGCCGAGTTTTGTTCGATGACGCGCGGCGCCTCGATTCTCCACGATTATCGAACGATCACGCGTCGAACGCTACTCCGACGCGCAGCGAAAATGCGGCAAGAAAGCGAAAGAACGAGACAGACGAAAAAAAAGGGGAAGAGGAGAAAAAGAGACCAAGACGGGTCGCGCACTAACCAGTAAGGGGGCTACAGCACGTAGCGGGGTTGCGGTGGATATCTCTCCTAGTCCCAATGGTGCGTCAACCACCGCGCGGTTATTTAACGAAACACTTCTCTCATCGGGCGCTCTTCGTTCCACTTGTCAAATCACACAATAGCGCGCCGTCATGTTTCCCATCACGTCGCTCTTTTTCTTCGTGTTCCTCGCCTTTTCACATTAACCGGTCGTGCGCGACACATATACAACTACCTGAAACTACGAAGTCGCGTACTAAGAAAGTACGGAACGCATAACACGGCCGCCCTCCCGGATACTCTGCGCAACGATGTCGGAGTCGGTTCGAGGAAGAGTTTTTTCTCCCCCCTCCCCAGTTCTCTACTAAGAATGCGCGCGCAATGGAATTCGAGATCTCGAACGACGAACGAGATACGAGAACAGAGAAAGAACTGGCAAGTCGCGTTCAAACAATTGATCGATTCTCTCTCCTTTCGAGACTTCGACCTCGTTCGATTTCTAACATCATGTCAAACAGAGAACACAAACATCGCGTACTGATCGTGAGCTGATAATATAGACAGCAACATAAAAATGTCTGTGTTATCAGCTCAATAAACGACTATATTTAATTTACATTTATACTTGTATATTGCGTATATAAATAATGTAAAAAAACCTTTTATCCAAATTTTTATCCACATTTTTGTAAACTTCAACTGACCGTCTGGGTTACCGGGAAACTATCAACGGAATGAGAACCTCCCGTTAGACCTCAGAGAGGGCATTGGCTGAGGTTCTGAATAAATCTGCGCTCTCGCGGAAAATAGCAAGAACTACGCTAAATATTTATCTTGAAGCGCGGTTAATTAAAAAAGGAATCGCATCTTTTGTATAATGCATAATGACAGAAACAAATCAAAATCGCAGTGCCGCGTCGCGAAAGACAATTTTTTCTGGTACGATTATTTACCGAAATCTTAAATATCCATGAGAGTTTACTTAATAAAACCCAAATTTCATCTATTCTTCCTTCCCGCGCACAACAATCATGTTGCGATCACGAATCGCATCTTTTTTAAAACATGACACTGGTCGTACCTTCATCTTCGCACTTACCAATAACCTTCACACATCGCAAATTACTGCCGGGAAAAATAAATCAAAACAAAATAAAAATTCTCAAGTCATTCCCGTAGCTGTAGTAAGTATCAAATATATAACATGTAACAAATATTACATACAATTTTATGACCTTCGTTTTCTATGTATGTATTTTATGTATACGCAATTTAAATTATCAGATATATCTCAGGTGTTTCGCGTACTTGGCTGATGTTTAATAAACCTAGAATTTTAGATCCTGTGCGGATGTGGCCGACTCGACGGCACTGAAATTTCAGAAGCCATCTCGGTGGCTATAAACTTACGCCAGAACAATATGAAGCCGGAATTTTATGCACCGGACATCGAATATTCTTCCGTTGATCATCTTGCCAAAAAGCCGGATGCCACCTGTCCAAAGAGAAACGCTCTCATTGAAGGCGCTAGATTAGCGAGAACGTACTGTAAACCTTTGTGCGAATGCGAAGCTTGTACACACGGCGGTCTTCTCATACCAGGAGGATTTGGAGCTGCGCGCACTTTGTAAGTGTTCGCAACAATCGTAATCTACTTCTTATATCTAAAGTTTTACTGAGTAAAAATTTAATATTGTTTTTTCATTAAAAAGAATTAAATAGATTGTAAAATGTCTAACTTTTCCTTGACAGTGACTGGGTCACTTAAAATCCGAATATCTGTTAAGTTATAACTATATATATATTTAAATAATAATAAATAAAATAAATATTTAAAAAATACAAAATATATATTCAATGCATACGCTGTATTTGTGTATACGCGGAACAACATTTTGATTATTCGGTAGAATCACACACACAGAAGTGACTCAGACACAGAAGGGTACGTTTCCTCCGAGAGGATTAAGGCAAAAATTTAATTTAACTTTTCTATTTCTCGCTTTGTATAAAGGAGCAATTTTATTGAGAAAGGTGCTCAGTGCACCGTTCTGCCCGATTTACAGCACCTTATCGAGGACTTTTACTGCGAGAAAAAACCAATCGGTTCGATGTGCATTGCCAGCGCAATCATTGCCAGGGTGTTGAAAGGCGTAACGGTTACGCTCGGCAAAGATTGTGAGTCACTGATCTTGAGTCTCTTCGTTGTTTAGCCCTTTCTTTTTTCCTAACATAAAAAAATAACTTCTGCAGCACCTAAGGAACGGTGGCCACACGGTCAATTTATGAAAAGGGTCAAGGAAATGGGTGCTAAGCTAGAAATGAAAGATGTTACCGAAATATCAGTAGACAAGGAGTATAAAGTTTGCAGCACGCCAGCCTGGTTATGCGAACAAGCCACTTACGCGGAAATTCACGAAGGTATTGGCAAACTTGTCACGATGTTGAAGAAATATATGAATCAATGACCACTGTTGGCCACTGTCTCTGGAAATTATCGCAATTAACAACGCTTTTTATTGTTGCCATTTTTCACGTTTGTACTTTTTATATATTTATTTACTTTTTATATATTTATCTATTTACGTGCTTTCGATAAACAAAATCTGTTATTTTTTGCACCAAATTGTGTAATTAAATTGCTTCCGCAATTGGTATTACATGTACTGTATACGCGCGCGATTTTTTGTGTTTTAAAAATATAATATATTGAAAAAATAATATATTGTATACTCATTTTACAAATACGCATTTCTTTTAACACGGGATTAACATGGATGAGGGCGTCAGGAGTGTTATTTTTTGAAAAATATAGTTTATTCAATTTTTTTATCACGCTTCTTTCAAAAGCGACGTGAGAGACGATCGGGGCACGTTTTTCGAGTATGTTTTTATAGTAAGTTAATACACACGTAAGCCTAATGATACAGTTAAAGTAATCAACAACAAATGAAACAACAAATCGAGATCTGCACCGAAAGATTAACAAGATTCTTTCGTCCTTCGATTTAGAGTTTCGTGGAGTTTTGTTCGCTAGATAACGCGATAACTTTTGCCACGAATTTCGTTTTGAGATAAAAATGACGGGTTTCCTTATTTAGTCTTTCTTTCGTGTCTGCAATTTCGAAGCAGTCTCTTCTAGACCGCAAGCATGACAGATTGTAATTAGCGAGTTTTCGTAATCAATCAGCGAATACAAAATTTACAGTCTTTAGTATAATTTCCTTACTTAAATCTAAATAGAATTTCGAAATTTTACGTACGCATTTTACCGCAAATAGATCATTAGCCACGCGTTTAGACACTTTTAAAAAAAAAAAAAAAAAAAAAAAAAAAAAAAAAAAAAAAAAAAAAAACAAACGAATCGAGGTATAAATTTATTCTTACAATATCGTATTTTTTGCACACAAGTCAAACAAGTTTTTCTGCCAAACAAGTTTTTCGCAGATCTCTGTTCTTTTTCGTGTTATGTTTCCACATTCTTCTTTCGACGCCTAAAAATAAAATCAAGATCACGCCTTGAAGAGGGAAAGAAGAATTGTAACTAAAAAAGAACAGATCTCATATATATTCTAAAATAAACATGTAATATATGTATATCCTACGTGCCACGCTTACGCGTATTTTGCATAATTAAGATAACGAGGCCGCGCGCACGAGCCTCGTGGAAATTCATTTTTTTTCTATCGACCGAACGCGAGTGTCGTTGAAAGAATTACCGATTCTGGAATCGTGGCTTACTCGAGCGGAACGTTCACGTACGAGCAAGTGAATTCAATCGACGCGTAAAAGGTCTCCGTGAATAATCGCCGCTTAGTTAGCTTTGCCGAACGCCTCGCCGAAACGGGAACTGTTCTCCTCCGAAAGATTGTTGAGAAAATACATATAAGCGCTGCGGGAGGCATTTTCTAACCGAGTTCAATTATATCATTCAAATTACGAAATCGTTTAAAAATTCAAATCGCATGAATTTTGAATTTGATATCGAGATCAACGTAAACAGCAATTATTCTTCCAAGTTTTTTTGCGATAATTTAGAACCTTAAGATCCAGTTATTTTATTTAAAATACTTATTTATTTAAAGTGCTTTTTATCGCTCAGAGGAAATGAAACTTTGTACGCTGCTTAGTTAAAACTTGCGAACTGGTGTTTTCACTCGAGCTCAGAGTCCGCGTTTACGTACCACTGTCCGAATTCCAAGCTTAGGAATTGAATATTGTTGTTTTAACGGACGACGACGACACGTGTTACTAAATTTCAAAATACGATTCTCGGATCGCCAAATTTTCGGATTGTGATTGTTTGATCGAGAAGATTGTTCATGCGCGCGCGCACAATATTGTCCCGCAAATATGCGAAAGTGCGAGTCTCTTCTGTTCTTATTGCACGTTTTCAGCACATTGCTCCTTTATTTACAGAGAGAGACGACACTTTTCAGACTTTCTGATCTCGAGGCCAGATTCCGCGTTTTGGGAATAATAATCCCGTGTTTTGCGTTAGCGTACACTTCTTCTAGATTTACACCAACCACAGCTCAGCTTAGGGCGAGCAACGGCTCGACCGACATGCGAGATCTTCTCGCCTTGTCGTCTTCGTACTGCTTCATCTTCATGAGCTTCCATTTGCCCTTGCTCTGCTTCTTCCTCGGCACTTCCGTGATAGACACTTCCTCCGCGTTGGACCGCTCTTCTTCTTCCAACATCCTGAGAGTCTCGATGATATTTCTTGGTTCCGTGACGCGTCCGGTAGCGCTACCGTTCTTGTTAGCGTACACTACGGATAAGTGCGAGAAACTGGATTTGGGCGGCGCCGTGATGTCAGCGAAGTCGCGGAAGTTCGCAAAGAAATCGCCGCCGCGTATCGGCTGGGGCTTCGGATTTCTGTAATACTGCGAGCGGCCGCGACTGTGATAATACGGATTGTACAAACTTTCGTCTACCGAGTACTCGTCGTTGTCTTTATCTTCCGGATAATAAGTGCCGCCGCGAATCACGCCGAAGTTGCCCGAACCCAGTAACGAGTGATGATCCTTTGTCGCGGCGGCTTGATAGCCGCGGTCGCGTTGGAAGTAACCCAGGAACCTGTTCGGACGATATCGCTGCTGCTGTTCCGTGAACGGAAGTCGGTGATTCGCGAAGAGCTCCGCGAAGGACGGGAAGAAGTTCTGACTGTCGCTCTCTAGACTTTTATCTTCTACATTAGCGAACTGCGCGACGGCGGTGTTGTGTTGAGTGTTCTTCGTCTCCTGATCCTCTTTCGAGGTGTCAAGATTTTTGACTTCGGATGACTTCTCGCTGTTCCCGGTCGTGTTCTTCTCGTTGTTGTTGTCGGTGGCAATAGTGGACACCTCCGTCTGATCGTTCTCCCGCATGCTCGTTTCTTCCGGTTGCGGAGTCGTTTCGATCTCGTCCGGTTCCATATACATGTCGGAATCGTCGTACTCCTCGCCTATTTCCGATGCGGACGCCACGGAGTCCTACAAAGGGAAAAAGAAATTTCTCCAATTATGCTGGAAACGAACGCTCAGAACAATAAATGCCAATACAGGCGGAGAAAGTCCGCGGTAGTCCGCGCACGAACAGAAAAAATGTTTTACGAGCGCACAACTGAGACTGTACTCTCCTAAACAGATTGCCGGTAATACATGAACTTTCCTCGCGTGTTTCGTGCGCGCGGACACGACGCGCGGGGAATTTGTGTAACGAGCGGAACGGTCGATGGGCTTTTAAAACTAGGAAATCGATTTCGAACCACCGAGATTACAGACGATAATCGTACGAGAACACATAATAGAAAAGAATATTAAATCTTCTGTTATATAATTTTCTAATATTGTTTCGTGGCAATTGAGATAACCGTTTTTACTTCCGTTTAACGTTCTAATTGAACGTTACGCGACAATCAGGGCGTAGGACGCGAAATATCCAACATTCCGGTGAATTAACTTCGATCAATTATATGATTATCCGAGTTTATGATGAAAAGATTTCGATGACTGCAAGGTGCGATATTGATTTTCCTTTCGCGGGGTGCATCGAGCGAAGAGAGACGACAGCCCACCGTGTTCTCGCCTTGACATTTAAGACATCTTCGCGTGTACCGGCAAGACTGGTTATACCGTCATATACATTGACTCGTACTACGTTGGCGCGCCGCCGCGTGCCACAATAGCGCGCGGTACGCGTGCACACGCACAACGTGCTCGCGCGGGCGCGTACGACGATGTAATATACGAACGAAGCGCACATAGATGACTGGTTTAAATCGGTTGCAACACGCTGGCGACACGCCTAGCATTGTCACGAATATGTCAGGTCAGCGTTCTGCCTTAGTGTAATACACTCCGCTCCCGTATCAAAGTTGTCCCTACAAATCCGATACTAATCTTCTTACGTATGTCGGATCACAATTTGAACACGCTAGGAATACAATTTGAATTTAAAGCGATTGCTGAAATCTGTTCTAACTTTTTTTATTATAGCGCAAGAGAAAAAAACACGTCGCAAACGCTTTGAATCAATAGATAAGCTCGCGACAGTGTCGAAAATAAGATTAAGGTCAATGCAAGCCAAATTACCATAAATTAAAAAAAAACTATCAAGAACTAAATCCGTTTCAATCTTAAATTGACTCTTCATCGGTAAAAGCAGATTGAAATGTCTTAAAATTTAGTCTTAAATTCAGAGGCCCTATTAGAATAGAAAAATCTATATTATCGTGTATACGTGCGTCATAATTTGTCAAATAAGAAAAATATACGCATTTAAAGTCGCACGGCTGGAAATCAATCCGCAGAGAAAAATCCGACAAGCACGAAACGTACGATGGCCTATCCGGATGCTGCACGGACACGTGTATATGTAGACAATAAATGCTACATGCGCCGAGCAATGAGCGTGATGAATGCCTCATCGCGGCTCGTAATGAGAAATGAAGGATGAACAGCGTTTTGCGAGAGATCCTACGCGCACGGAGTTTTGATCGTATCGGGGAACAAAGTAATATGTCGCAGTAAATCACTCCGGGTGTGTGATTATTCGCCCGCTTTAGCTAATGCAATTAAGCCGGCGCTACCATTCTTACACCGAGGCAAATTGAAGTACACACTATCCTCCCCCGCACGCGGCATCTCAGAGAAGAGATTAAATTTTGCACTCGGACGCGCTTTCATTAATCTCTATCGGATCTCGTAATATGCAACAATATAATTAATTAATATCCGTAATAACAGTGGTAATGGACCATTATAATTTTAATTTGAAAATAAATTACTTGCGTGTTGCGTGTGGTGTAACTGTTGCATTATAATTCAGTAATTGCAATGCATACGGTGTATACACACAGGTTCAAATACGATATGGATATATGCAATATCTCTGTGCAATAATATTCAAAGTGCGTACGAATGATCGAAAACGATAGAAGCGGGAATTAAAGAGGGAGAAAGAGATAAAATTATACAATCATATAATTAAACAAGAATTAAATATAGGGGAGAGAAGAAAAAACAAACTGTAATTATGCAATTACAAGACATAATTTAATCAATCGGTACGGTCAATCGCGGCTTGCAAGATGGCTGCTGTAAATAAAGTAGCGCGTTACGCATTAGCATTCTGACTTTTAATTTCCTTTCTCAGATACAGATCTGAATGTTCTAACGTTTGAACAAATGTTCGCGCGCGCGGTCATTAAAA
>QVOB01010153.1:0-16116 GCA_014839585.1 Pseudomyrmex concolor | reverse complement strand
TCTCTCTCTCTCTCTCTCTCGCATCGTTTTCGCAGCTCAAAGCGGAACGAAGACGCAAAGGGATGGAAGGCGCATCGTATTGGAGCAATTTTCGTCGCGATTTCCGTCGCGCCACGGTTCACGCGGGCGCGTATTCGCTTCTCCTCGTTTCCAGATCGCGCAAGGGAAATTGCAGGGGAAATTCGAAAGTTCGCGCGATACCCTATGAATTCCAATCGGCCTTGGTTCCGCGTCTCTCTCTCTCTCTCTCTTTCATCTTGGTAGAGCGGGAATCATAATACGTGCAAGCAAGTCGGTGGTATACATTTCTACGCTGCGCGCTCTAAAAAATAAACGATTGTTTATTTCCAGCAACCGGTTTTGTTATTAATATTAAAAAAATAATCGAGGAAACTCTCCAGGCCGCGCGCTCTGTCGCGCGCGATAAAAAGCGTTCCCGGGACAGACGTATTGAATTTGCAGGGCGTCTCTTTATTCGAATCGCGCGGATTCCGGGACATATCGGCAACGCAGTGTGTTTGCACCGATGTTTCTCGGCTGGAGAGCGCGCATCAACGGCGGCGAGAGAAGAGGTTCTATCGTGTATCGATTTTTATCGATCGCCGAATGAGAGAGTGTTTACGCGAGCGAGAAACGCTGCGGCCGGCGAAAAAAAAACTGAGTCGCTTCCGATAAATTCGTTATTCTATTAACCGTTCGCGTACGCGCGATTTTATGAGAGAACGTCTTCTGTTGTCGTAACTGCGTTAAGCGATCGCTTTGCTCGCGTGTGTTGCAACAATTAGCTTCGTTTGAACGTATGTGTGTGCGCGCGCATTTCTGTTTTCAGTGAAATTTTACCGCGGAAAGAATAAGTTTCCACACAACGGCCCGTGGAAAAACTATACCTGAGCAAAATCGCGCGTAGCAGTCCGTGCGTTGTCGTACGAAACGCAAGTACACATGACTTACACTGTCGCAACCGCTTAATTCGCCACCGGTGAAGCCGGTGCTGATGCGCGCGCCCACGCGCCGCGATGCACAACCGCCGCAGCCAGGGTAATCCCGAGTGCAATCCCGAGTTGAATACTTTCAGGAGTTTGGAGAGAGAGCGAGTCGTCGGTACTTGAGAGATATGTCCCGCGAGCGCGGTGCGAACCTGTATTCGCTATCGGTTGAATGTTGTCGCTACAACGCGACACGGATCTCGCGTGGGCGCGTCGAAGATGCCTTTCTCAACGCGTCATTGGCGTAGAAGGAGAGAATTCGGTTGTATGTTGGTTCGCTCTTAAGTAGAATCGATGCGTTGCGATGAAAAAAATCAAGTGGATATTTACTGAAATAGTTACAAAAGTCTTCTATTGAGAATCACTAGGTTATAATAATAAAAATAATAATAAATTTTTATTTATTCGGGTTATTAAAGATGAAACTTGAAATATATATAAATATATGTATTTATAAAAAACATATATAATATATAATTATATATTTAATAATTATACATATAAAATATATATTTTTTATATACTTTTATATTTTATGTTATTAATATAATATTTATTAGTAATATATATTTCAATATAATATATATTAGTACAATGATAATATATTTTTTATTACATATCTTTATTATACTGATTCATTACTTAGGACATTATTAAGAGTCGTGCGCGTCAGTAAATATTCACTGGGGGTCGATCAGTAAATATCAATACGCTTCTAAAATAACATGAAAAAAAAAAAATATATTTTATGATTAATAACTTCGAGTAAGTTTTCTTGATTATTTGCGACTTGGTTTGTGCGTCCCAACAACTAATTTGCAGAAAAACTCCGGAATCATCTCGACCAATCTCAAACCTCTCTGATTACCAAGCGTTCCATCAATATTCAAGCTTCAATAAGAATCTCGAGAACATTTGTTGCAAAACTAATTATATTAATGACATATTCAGTGACAGTTGATTCCCAGCAAAATTGTTGCCGAATTAATCGACGAAATTTTAATCGATTCTACTTAAGAGAGTCTATTATACACCATGTGTATATGCACGCGGATATCTTAGGAATATTTGCATAAGTAAGCTGCGTAGCTCCAAAAATAAGTTAAATCACATTCGAAATTATTCTGATCCGCTTATTTGGCCGCGGAAAACGAGAGGGAGTGAGATACGCGCCGATTATTATCGATCGACGCACGGAGATTTCGGAGGTTGCGAATCGCTATTAAAATATTCGTAGATCGATAATGAGAGACGCGACGATTACGGTGAACGTAATGCATTTGCCACGAGCGAAAACAGAGGGTGCATCGGCCAAGCAAAAGTAAAAGAGGGACGGCAGAACGCGGCGCGCTTGTACGCTAATGGAAAGGGCCTCGATACACATTTACCGGCGACGCACGGTGAGAGAGCGAGCGGGCGATCGATCGATATATCGATAGGTGCCCTCGCCCGTGTATCCGTGCTACATGCTTAGTACAGGGGTAGTTAATTACGTTTAATACCCTCGATTATGTGTTTGCACCGTACATACGCTCGACGATGCTTTATGCCTCCTCTTGGTCTCCGCGTTACAAACGCTCTCTCTCTCTTTCTCTCTCTCTCTCTCTCTCTCTCTCTCTCTTCTTCGTTTCGTCGCGGTCTGGCTCATTTTATACTGACTGACTCGTACCTTTTTTTCTCTTTCTTTTTCTCTCTACGGTAAAACGCGCGTCCTACACGTAGGAGACAGTTTGCAACACAAACGACGGAAAAGTGCGAGATCAATTCCGCTTTTTATTTTAATTTCGCTCTTCTTTATCAATTAGTCTCGCGCACAATCGATTGTGTGTACGTGGTCTCTCTCTCTCTCTCTCTCTCTGTGAGGTATATCTTCCGTCTAATCTCTCATGACACACCACACTCTCTGCGAAACTCTGCGTGAATATTCGGCACACTGCTGTTGTTGTTTCCCGACAAGTTTCTCATCCTTCAGAAAATCAAATTAGTCGAAACTATACGCGTCTGTCTACGCATCGTTTCGGACTACTTATCAATCGCTCCTCCTCGCGGAGCACCTCGGCAATGTCTAATCTGTCTTTTTAACGGGAAAAGAAGGAAGAACACGAGGAGTTGATGGATTCCATGTGCGTATCGTCGTGCGTTTTCTCTCGATTCTTCAACGCAATCGCGTTGGCTGTTTCTTTCTCGTCGATCCCAGAAGAAGCTTCCTCGCGCTTCCTGTGCCGGTGCGCCGGTTACGGCGGAAATAATGTCGATGCACTTTCAAAGTCCAGAAGAGAGAAGAAGAGAAAGAAAGAGAGAGAGAGAGAGAGAGAGAAAGGGAAGAAGAGAGCTCGTAGGATAATGGTCGTGGGACGAGGTGGTGGGGCGTGAGAAGGAAGACAGGGGTGGATGGAAGATGAAGGGGGAGGATTCAGAACGGGAGCGAGAATATTGGTTGACTTGTAATACCGAGAGTGGAAGAGGCAGGGACCCGGCGAATATTAAATATATTATTACATTCATTCTCATTTCCCTTTTAGCTTCAGTATACCTGCTTGCTCGCTCGCGTCTCGCCTCGTACGTAGCAATGGACCCGAGCGTGGAACGAACGCGAACAAGCGCTATTTTCTTTATCGTGATTCCTTATTCCCTCCCCCGGTTTGGCGCTCCGTTCTATTCTCTTATATATATGTACACGTGTTCAATGCTTTTATTATATACATGTTGTTACTCTCTCTCTATATATATATATATCTCTTCGCGAGAATTGCGAAAATTTCAATGTTCAATTTGTTTGTTACTTTTGAATCCAGAATATTGGAAGTATAATATCGCGTTCTTGAATCGGGTTTTTTTTTTCCTACGTATTTCTCGACGTCCTATCGACGCCCTGAATCTCCACTTTATTGTCGAGCTTAATCATCCGCTCTATAATTAAAAAAAAAAAACTGTTTCTATGAATAGCGAAGATCACACACGCGGATGTGTGCCGGTCAAGAGTGATATTGCGTTGGCGTCACGTGCCACGTGATATTAGTTCATATAGAGAGAGAGAGAGAGAGGGGAGGGGTGTGTGTGTATGTGTGTGTAAAACTTGCTATCCCCGTGTGGCCCGTAGAGTAGAAGAGACCGAGGGCAAAGGGGGAAGGGAGAGCACGTATTTGATGTAAACTATAAAACCCCACGTCCCCTCTTTCCACGTGCGCGCGTGGCTAACGTCGTCGCACCCCCGTTCGCGCTCTCGGCACCTCCCCGTTCTCGGTAACTCGCTCGCAGCATATTGAATCTTATGAATTTGTGGCCGAGTGTGTGTTCGGAGCGCTTTGAGGAAAAAAATTTAATTTCCTAGCGATTCTCCAAGGTTTCGCGCCGCTGACGCGGCCAATGGATCTCGGGGGGTAAGAGAGAGAAAAGGTTTCTTCTCGTATGTCGTTAAGAAAACGCGTGTTTAACAAGTGCAATATGATCAGTGGAGATTGCGGATAAGAAAAGAAAAAACAAACATACGCGGAAAAGCGTATTTACAGTCGCACAGATGAGAAAAGGTAATGGCAATCTCTTTTTTTTTCCGGGAGGGGAGAAAACTTCCGAGAGAGATAAACTTTTAAAAGGTGTACAAGAACAGAAAAGTCGGTCGGAGGGGGGGGAGCGAGCTCGTACTTGTGAATCGCTAAGTAGAATATTTTTGCGAGAGATAATAAAGTAAGTGATGTGTGTCTGAAATAGGCAATAGCCATTGTAATTTTCTTCCACCTCTGCCAAACCGCCGTTTTACAACCTCTCTCCTCCCTCCTCTCTCTCTATCTCTATCTCTAGGCTACGCTGTATATTTACCAGCAATATACGATCTAATATCACGTTGCACGTGATACCAGCGCCGTGGCACTCGTGCGCGGCGCCCGTATTCTAAGCAAATTCGCGAATTCCCTTCCCCGAGAGACGTGATTCAGGCCACTACAAGAGATCTCTCGTTCTCTCTTTCTATCGTTCTCTCTCTCTCTCTCTCGCGATTCATAAATCCTCCGGTCTTTTTTCATTAATGAATTGAATTATTCGCGTATATCGCGTATTCCTTCGTCTCGCTCGCCCGTTGAATACAAACGAATTCTCTCTGTCACGTGTCTCTTTCTCTCTCTCTCACTCTCTCTCTGTCTATTTACTTTCTCTCAATTTCCTTAAACCGTCGGTGTAATATCGATGATTTCGATCGACGCGTTTACTATTTTATTTATTTATTTATTTATTTAGTTTTCTTTTTGAATCGTTTTGAGGACGACGACGTTGCGTCACAAAGGATATATAGTTTTTTTTTCAAACTCTGTAATTACATCAGCAACTCGTACAATTTGCACTCTGTTTACTCACGTTGATGAATAGATACCGTGAAGAAGCGAGAGGAGGCAAAAGAGAGATAGATAGATAGAGAGAGAGAGATCTCTTGATACCTGCGAGCATCTTCATATGCCCGGGCGACGCATGGATGCAGCAGCTCGTTCACTAATTATTAATAAACTAATTGCGGCTTCCGTAGGACACGCCTCTCTCGCGTAAATCAAGATGCGTACACGGGAACCTCTTTAAGCTTTACTTCTCGCTCACTCGTTCACGTGTCACGTGTGAAATATTTATACGTGCGCGCGCGCGAGAGCGCATCTCCACCTGTGTGAGAGATGTCTGCTTGTAACAACGTAATTTCGATCACTTATACCGGTTTTGAATCGGCATCGTCTCGATTACACGCCACAATGATGAAACGTAAACACAAGTTTCATTTAACTTAAAAAGCTTGTGCGTATATATAACCGCTAAGATAATCGCGCGCGTTTTCGTACGCGTCGTTGATTGATCACGAGCCAAGTTTTCGAAGCGAGAGTTGATTAATGTTTGATTTATAAAATCAAAACACACACGTGTCACTCGGTTTAGATGTCACCGGAATATAGCAACGGACTGTGTTGTTACGCGTACGCGCGTTTGTGTCTTTTATCCTCGTTTGTCAATAATAACTCTTTCTCTCTCTCGCTCTCTCTCTCTCTCTCTCTCTCTCTCTCTCTCGGCCACGTAAACGAGCAATTCGTAATAAGCCGCCGCATCGTGATTTATCGGTTGTTCAATACACGTTCAATATACAGTCCTATCCTCTATACCCTATCCTATCCTATACCCCTACGCCTAAATACCGCGCAAATATGCTGTTACACGCATTTACGAGTGATTATGCAGCGGCACGACTGGTTTCCATTCCCTGAACGCTAAATCATTAATTGCTATAATTAGAAGGAACACGCCGGAGAAGCGCGAGCTTTCTATCAAGTCATTAACGTAATGTCAAATCAAGGCAAAATACGCATACGGTATGTTCGCGCGTGTGTGCGTGCGGCAGTTGTAATGGGAAATTGAAAGCCGACTTTCTCAAATATAAATCGTACGAAAGTCTAAAGAGAGAGAGAGAGAGACTCCCGCCGGAACGCGCCCGTTGAGAGACGCGGCGTCTCTCATCCTCACGCGCGGGGAATAACGAAACAGAATAGAATAAAGTGCGAAATAAAAAATGGAGACCACGGAGGCACGTCGGCCATTTTTGAAGCATCTCACGAGTCGGCCGCGAATAAACCGATCGTAAAGCATACTCGATTCGAGTTTGTCGGTACATAACGCGAGTACTTCCGCGCCGTATGGATACTTGTACGTGAGCGTCGAGGAGATGAGGGGGAGGAGGAGGAGGAGGAAGAGAGAGGGGGAGAAACGACGATGAAGAGAGGAAAAAAACGAGGAGAGAGTACACGCGCCCTTTTTACGATCGCCAACACAGAAGCGTGTACCGCGTACGTGCACGTACGTAGTTTTTTACGTATGTTTTAGCGATATAATGTGTATATCTCGTTAACGCGCAAGGTATAGCCGCGCGACGGCGTCAATTCGCACAAAAAGGGACGACGATCTTTCAGAAAGATATAGCGATATGATTTCGTAAAATTTATTTATATTTCTGTAAACGTGGTTTTTTTTCATCGGGTGCTTTTTTATCCTGTAGATTCTGACATTTGTGTTGTTTTATCGATTAAAAAATGTTGTAAAGTTTCGCTTATCATTAGCTCTCGAATACATTTCACGTGATTTTAATCTCTTTTACGCCATATACGTAGTTGAAAAATAGGAACTTTTACAATGATTGTCTTTTTTTTTCTCTGTGCTAAAAAAAAAACTTACTGTTCAACGTTCTCGTTGGTGAAGATTAGTCCATCGCCAAAGCGATGCTCGCGCGGCCGCCGCCGCCGCCCGCGAAGACTTTAATGTTCCTATGCGCACAGTTTTTCTTTTTCTTTTTTTCTTTTTTCTTTTTTTTTTTTTTTTTATTCGCGGGACGACGCTATGAATAAAACTCTCGCCGGAAGAGTCGCTGGGATGCGTGGGTGAATGTTGGAGAGACGCTTGTCGCGTCCGCGGACGCGCTGGATAACCGCGGGATATCGCCGGAGGGGGAGGAATGGATATGCATTTTTTACGACACTTCCGGCTAGAGTCGTATAATTGACTCGATTATTTCGAGAAACGACTTGCGCGCAACTAAATAAGCGATTTAAAGATCAATAATAACAAAGACGCAAAAAAAAAAATTAAGAATCGCTTTGACGCGGTATATTTTTTTGAACGTTATAAAAAAAATGAACGACACTGTGCGTGTGTTTCTTCTTTTTTTTTTTTTTTTTGCAAATTGTGCGCGCTAAATGTAGACCGATAGTAATTATTAATTTCTCCCGTGACGCTTTTAAATGTTCCCGGTGAAGCGCATATAAAAGAAGAAACTTGCCTTGTCCGTGCGTGGGAGTCGTTTATGAAGCCGGAGTTAGTTAGGTTAGGATAAGGCACGTACTCCCGTAATTACGTTGGATGTGATAATTATGAGGATGCTGGGCACTTGTCACTCTGTAACGAGTTTTCTTTCATCTGCATAGTCCGCCACCTCGTCGTTCTTCCGCGACCTGAGACGTAAGCAGTTTGTTCAACAGACTGGAAAAACTGGTACGCTTTGCTTATCGTTTAAATTAATACCGGCGCGAGCCCTCTATTTTTGTTTTGTTTTGTTTTGTTTTTTTTTTCTTACTCTCCTCCTCTCTCTCCCCACTGTAGCGTGTGCAATAGTTGTCTCGTTGCCGTTGTTGCTATTAATTGTGGAGCGTCTGATTCGCGAGCGGCGTTTCTCGAGAATTTTAACGACAAAATTAAACGCCGGAATAATTGTCGCAAATAAAACGGAAGAGAGGAGAAACGGTGGTGGTTGAAGTTGCGAAAATAGAAAAATAAAAAAAACTTTGAGAGCGCGCGCGCAGCAATTCCGCATTTAAAATGTAATGTGTTTGTCATAATTATTTTCGCGATGTTATATTTAACATCGCGATTGTAACGTAACACGCGCGCGCGCGTGTTTACGGCATGTAAAAATATTTCGCGCCGCCTTCTCAGAAAATTTAATTCGCGTCATAGAACAAAATTGTGTTTTTTGTTGTTGTTGGAAACGTATCAAAAAGACGCGTCTCGATTTGTACTGATATTGTTTTCCATCAAATTGGTGGATTTGCGGGAATTAAGCGAGGGAGGATCTTACTGCGCGCTACGCGCCCTCCTTCCCGGGAGACGTATCGTTCCAATACCGCGTTAACGAGTTCTAATGGGAGTTGGGAACGATAATCGTCGCCTTCCGAAGAGAGAACGAGTGAAAGTTTTCTTTCTAATTAAGAAACAAATAACCCGCGCGCTCATGTTCGGTCCTTTTTCGGGCCGCAGCTTCGTTAATAAACGCGGTGCGCTTATTAAACCAGGAAATTACTGTCCCCCTTACACAAAAGAAAATCAGGCGGGAACGAGAGAGGAAGAGAGAGAGAGAGAGAGAGAGAGAGAGAGAGAGAAAAATATCCACGTTATCGACTGATTAACCGGTCGCTGAAAAAAAAAACAAGCCATCGTTTTAAAAAAATACAAGAAAATACTATGTAGTCGTTGTTACTTTCCGCGAGAAAACGCGGAAAAGTGCGCGGGAGATTGTCGCGAATGTTGAAAAACTGCGGATAATTATTGCGGTAAAAATAAAACAAAACAAAAAAAAAATACTTGTGCGAAACTCGTCGATTTCCGACAATAATAATAATAATAATAATAATATCGCGTTTGGTACCCCGTTTGCGGGATTTTTGCGCCGGTCCCGGTATATCGATCGGCTTGATTTTGTTTGCCGATGTAACACTTCGTTGATGCAGCGTCGTTGATGGGAGCGCATCAAACTATGATTTGGTATTTAGTCACCATTAGGGACGCATTAGCACTGATTACACGTGCAGGTACCTAACGCGCGCGCGCGAGAGAGCGCGTACACACATATACTACTCACGAGCGCACACATTAACCTAGATTCGCGTTGCAGGTATGTGCGCGCGTGTCCTTCCCCTATACACAAATGTTTATCCGCTTATAATCGGCCGGCGCATCTGCGTATTTCGTATGAATACTTTATTTGTGTGCGCGCGCGCGTTTTCCTGGCTCGAACGTTATGCATCCGCCTCCTTCTCCTCTCTCTCTCTCTCTCTCTCTCTCTCTCTTTCTTTCTCTCTCTCTCGTCGTTTCATTCGGAACGCGCTGCTTAACAACGATTCAAAAAATCGCACCACTCGCGGGTTACGCTGCGGGTCTCTCCCTTCGCGTTCAGAAAATAAAAACGCGTTATTATACGATCGGATGATTTGGTGTTTATCCCACGGTGAAAAATTGCGTGCGAAAAAATTTCCGCGCTCTCTCACGGCTCTCTCTCTCTCTCTCGCTCTCTCCGAATTCGAATTGCAGCAATCGCGAATGCCAATCAGAAATTAAGCCGGGATTCGCAATTCCGATCTCTCTCTCTCTCTCTCTTTCTGGTGTTCTCGTCCTTTGTACGTTGGTTCTCGAAGGGAGAGGAGGAAGAAGCGAGAGAGCTGTGTGTTGGGATGCTGTTGTCTGATTCGTATAATGAAATGTCTGTAACATGATGAGCTCGGCCAGTAAGTATAGCGTTGAAGTCCTGGCCCGTGACCTTCGTCGAGGAGAAAGAAAACGAGACGAGGAAAGGGAGAGAAAGGGAAGAAGGGAGATGCAGTCGCGTGCGAGATGCATCGCGCTTGGGCCCCCGGGGGTATGGGGGATTTTGCTCGCTCAACTATAAATCATAGATTCGTGCTAATTACCGCGAATCAAGCGAACTAATAAGCATTATTGTCGCGCACTTGCGCTAACCTTTGGGAGTTTGGGATATGGAGCGCAGCCGTGCGGCTCTCGATGCTTATTTAAAAATAACACGCGTTATGGTTGGAACTTTCTGCGTTTTTATATTGTTGAGTGATCGCGCATTTCATCGAGTTCAATTTTTAATTTTTTCTTACTCCGCGTCCAATTTTACACAAACTCTAATTATTACTACACAGATTTTGTCAAGTGGATACATCCGTCTTTAGGCCTTCGCTGGGCGGACGTGTCCGTTCACAGTATTCTAAGGGTTAAAAGTGCGATAAGTAGATTTGCGTATCTTCTTCTCTTTCTCTCTTGGAAATTCTGTAAAACCGTACCAAATAAGCAATCCCGTCGAGATTAAAAACAACTGTTCAAAAACTGTGTTTACCCTTCGAGAAAAGAAAAAGAGAGCGAGAGAGAGAAAGAGAGAGAGACGATTGCAAAACCCACCCTTGCGAGTGCTGCTGCTTCGTGGACGTCGTAAATAAATCGGCAATCGACCTTTAACTCGCCGCCTTTCCGATAATTTAGCTGTATCTCCTGACTCGGCGAAGAGCTGACACGAGCTCGCGTCAGGCTCTCGCGGGCGCGCGCGGGTGCGCGCGGCGCGTTCTCTCTCTCTCTCTCTCCATCTCTCTCTTTCTGTCTCTCGTTTTCCACCACCCGCGAGGGCGGAAGTCAAAAAATCGTCCCCACAAATCACTGCGCACAATGGCCCCGATTGTGTACGCCACTGTACGACCCCTCCGGCCCCTAACTAACTATCCTAGCCCAGCGACCGAGGAAGGGGGTGCGCGCGGCGGGGCGGGGGCGGTCTGGGGACGGAGGAAATCTATTGCCGGAAGTGAGTATATTCAGCGGCGGTCTGCGGTGCGTGTATGGAAATTCGAGACCGCCTTCCTCGCGAGGGTCCTTTCCGAAACCTGGGGGGGAATCCGCACGCGACGACAATTTGCCGAGGGGGAGGGAAAAATGTCGGAGACGCGGAGGTAGAAAGAGGGTGGCGGCGGCGGCAGCGGCGGCGGCTACGCTCGACGATCTTGCCGGGGTTTAAGCGTGACGTCAGTCTCTCGCGGATTGCGACCGCCTTTCGAGATTATACGTTTCGAGATTACACACACTCTTCCCGATCAGGTTCTTTTTTTAGTTTTATTTTTTTTTTTTTTTCCAAAGATACACACTTCGAGGAGGCGAAAAAGAGATTTGCGATTATATTACCAACTATTTTCGCACACGTTGTTGAAAACTAGGGAAATTTGTACACATGGCGCGCAAATTTGCAAAATTCCGCGCGCGCGTAAAATTTCACGGAGGAAATACGAATTTAATGCGATACGACATTAGTAAAATATTTCTAATTACAGTTGTGTCACTGCCAAGCGAGTTGTTTTTTTTTTTGGCGAGAGTTTCGCTCGCTATAGTCGTCGCGCGGAAAAATCTGCGCGCGTTTGTCGGCCGCCGAAATAAATCCGGCGGCTAACGAGCTATTATACACGTACACATTATGACGGGATTAACGAGTCGTCGTCGTCGTCGTCGTCGAAACGCGCAAAAATCGGCCCGCAAACATTCACAATTTTTTTGCGCGCCTACGACGCGGCGCGATCGTGTAACAACACGCATTGGCGGGGAGTTAGAAACGCGGAGTGTAAAAGCCAACGACGCGGCGCGTTAGAGGACTAACAACTATGAAATGAAGAAGAAAATTGGTCATCGCGCGACATCGAGACACACTCCTTTAACGACTCCTCAAACACGCAACGTGTTTGTTCGATCGTTAACGCACAGTACCGTTGCGTGATAAACGCGGTCTCGGGGTATTGGTGTAACGGGGAAAATAAATAGTCGTGTCGACTGAAATTGTCCAGAAAGTGTTCCCCGGAATATCCTCCGATGTGTGTCTCTCGTGCGTAAAATATTATGCAAGCGTTTTTTTTTTTTTTTTTTTTTTTGAGCCGTTTTGTTTTTCGAGCTATTAAACGCTCGTTTCTTGTCATCAGCCTTTCAGGCGGATTAAGACGCTCGCGCCGATTCGCGGAGGCATAATTAACGAAATTCATTATCCCACCCGAAACTAATTTTGTAACGCCTCCTACGCCGTCGTAGCCGCGCGCCGTCCCTTAATCGCGAAAAACCGTGAAATTTAATTAAATTTAGGAACGCGAAAGTGAACGAGGAAGGACGGAAGGGAAAGGACGACGGTGGTCGATGCTAATAACGTTCTTGTCATGCCATAAAGGTATTAAACCACTGAAATAACGTCCTAGATTATCACGAGGGATCGATCCTTTAGATATTTGAAATATCGCTCTCGTGTCGCGCTACTTTTTCCGCGGCCGCAAGGAAAGTTTCCTTCACCCTCTTCCCCTCAAGTTTCGTACCTCGCAAAACGAAGTCCGGCAAATTATCTCGCGCTATATCAAATACGCGCAACCACCCTCTGATTGTGGGGTTTGGTTTTGTCCGAATTCTCTCGACGCTGTTTTGTCGCCATTTACCTATTTAATATCTTCTAACTCCAATTTAATTATAACGATAACACGTGCCGTATACGCGTCGGTTCTTTGTACCGTTTAATTAAAAAATAACGCGCGCGCGATAGACGTGACTTGGCGAAAATAATTTTTGCTATGTGTGACTTTTCGTGACTATATCGACACTTTTTTTTTTTTCATTTTAATATTATCAGCGCTATCCACATTCTCAAGCAGTGATTAATAAATACAAAGAATGTGTGTGCAGAAACTATAAAATTACAAACTATAAAAAAAAAACCATTGGAAGTTTCATTGAAATTGAGAGAAAGTTGTGATAATTTGCAAAAAAAACAAAAAAAACAAAAAAAAAACAAAGATCTTGTAATAATCTCGCTAATTACATCACGTTTTGAATTATGATCATGTTTTTTTTTTTTTTTTTTTAATAATTTTATTTAATGACAACGAGCACGTACGTATATACGCGCGCAGACTTTTGCAAAGTTAGATGAAAGGATTGGTTATTAATGAAGATGTTTCGGAGGCACTGCCCCATATAGAGCGCGCGGCATGGCAACGGGTTGCTCTTTCATACGAGCCGGCCTGGCGTGTGCGGTGCAATGCGGGACTCGAGATACATGTTGCTCGCCATAAGATTGGACTTCGACGAAGCCACGTTTCCTAATTAATTAAAGTAATTAAGACCCGGTCGAGTTATTGCCGGAATCACGGTCGTGTTATGAAGCGCGTAATGAACGAATACCTGTCCTCGAGTGAGGCGGCTGCTCTCTCTCTCTGTGTGTGTGTGTGTGTGTGTGTTGCAAGTCTTGCGATCGCATAAATTTCCTCTGCCAACACACAAACTGGACAATAACGCGATGTTATACGTACGTAATGGTTTATCGCGAATTGTTACAAGCGTGAATCAAAGACAGCGTGAATAAAAAAAAAAAAAAGCAAAAACAGTTTGAAAATAAATATTTACGTCGTCAATCGATTTTATCCGACCGCAAAAAAATTTCCATTAGGATTGTTTATACGAGAAACGCTCGCGCTTAATGTAAATATGACTTACAAATTATCCCACATGTGTAGTTTGAGCTTCCCTCGGAGGCCTCGGAGGGAATATCTTCGGTCCCAGATTTGCAAATAAATTGTATACAACATTGAGCGATAATATCGGGGCACGGGCTGTACACTCGAGAGTGCTCGACTTAATCCCCGAGTTTCGGCGGGGGATTTCGCGACTTTTAATCTGCGTACGAGAGGAGAAGTCGATGCCGCCCGCACCGCGTATACGCATTTTTCCAAAAATATTCGAGCATTATTATATCCGCTTTTCGACGATTCTCTCTGCCGAGTCGAGTGGGTTTAACGGAGTGCGCACGGCCGGTCGGTGGAGGAGAGGGGGAGGGAGCGAAACGACTGTATGGTGTGTATATATATATACACACCATATATATATATATATATGGCGACCGAGATGGGAAGGAAAAGAAGTTACGAGTGTACACGTACGCCTGGCCGGATGCACGCGTTCAATATTTGAGAGGATTTAAATTCGGACGTTGGACGTCCGGACGAATTTCAGTTGGATCGTTTAAAGGCGCGCCCGCCGTCAGGCCCTCGTGAATGATTAAGGCGCCTCGTCCTGGAAAAGGAGCGCGCACGGAGTCTGCGAGAGTCCTGACGAGACTTTTCCGGGAATTGTCTACGTGCAAACGTATTCCGGACGAAATATCGGCGGACGTCGAGCTTCGCCGCGAATAAATAGAGAGTTTTCTCCCCGCCGCCTTTTTTTTTTTTTTTTTTCGTTCTTCCTTTTTTTTTCTTCTCGCGCTGACGCGCGGGAATCTCTCGCAGAATTTCACGAGTTTTAATTCTTTTTTTCATTTCCGGCTGATTTAACGGCGGGGAACAATATATTGATGGCGCCGTATCACAACGCGAAATTTCATTATGATAAAAGGCAAAAATAACACGAGGTTAGCAATCAAATTAAATTGTTTAGCTACGATTACGAACGATAAGCTTTTAGCACGGAAATAGAAAGAGAGAGAGAGAGAGAGGAGCGCGACACAGTTCGGAGGCATTGTGCGTGCGTCCGGACGCGGCTGCATTTTTCCCTGCGTTTCTCTCGTTCGCGGCGCAAATCCCCAAAATCCGCAGCAGGTCGGACAAATATAAATAACGGAATGATAATGAATCAAATCGTACGTGAAAAACCAATAAGTTATTGGCCGACCGGCGCGAATGATTGGCCCGTGGTGTATCTGCGTTCCGCTTCCCCTCTATCTCTCTTTCTCTCTCTCTCTTTTTTCTCTCTCTCTCTCTCTCTCTCGCGATGCAGTTTCCACACTGCACTCGTTTGCTCCAAACCTGCTCCTCTTCCCTCCCGCGCGGCTCACGCATTTTTTCTCCTTTTTTTCCCCGCATCGCGTTTTCCTCTCTCGCCGCTGTTTCTCTCCAGCGACACGAGCGCGATCGGACAACACACACAGTGCATATTTTTCAATTAATTTAAATTACAAAACATCGCGGTAACGGTCCTGCATCCCTGCACACGCCTACCTCCCTCCCTTCCCTCCCCTCATCCTCGCTGCTCCTCCGATATCGTTGCGTGTGTGTGTGTGCGTGACACGCAGCGCACGTACGTCCGCGGCGGAGTACGGTAATCATTTTTATTTTCGTGCGTGTCGCTGGCATTTTTTTCGGCGTCGTCACACTGCCCTCGCTGCCCTCCTCTCTCTCTTCTCTCTTTCTCTCTCTCGCGTCCGCTCATTGTCTCTCTCTCTCTTTCTCTGTCTCCCTCTCTCATCGCGATTTTTCTCATCCGGAGGTGCGCCGCAATCATAAATTCGTGACCCGCGGCCGAATACCTTCCAGCGTTAACGCCCTCGCACAACGCGCGATTCGGATTTCGAATCGCTATCAGCGCGGTCAAAACGACCCCTTCTGCTCCCTCCCCCCCAAAAAAAGGAGGGGAGTTGGATTTGCATACGGAATAACTAATTCATCGTGTGTTCAACGACTCCGGTCATTAGTTGTTCGATCTTTTTAAATGACACGACCCGACTGTTCGCTGCACTCTCGCCCGCGCGTTATATACAACACAATCGCGATACAGACAGTTTTATTTTCGATGTTTCACATTTACAACGGTGGTATCACCTACCTCGAGAATTAAAAAACTCTTTTCTCCCGTATTTTTTACGTATACATTTCTCCCCTTAACCCCGTCGCGCATTATTTACTGCTTGTATATTTGTGCGTGCGCGTGTGTTTCGAGAGAGATAAGAGGTTTTTTTTTACTTCTTATATAAATACACGTAGAATATAATTTACAACGCGGATTCATTAATATCTACTGGCAAACTAGTTAGTGTTTTAAGTGTTTTTTTTTTTTTTTTTTTTTT
>QVOB01010103.1:0-18364 GCA_014839585.1 Pseudomyrmex concolor | reverse complement strand
TATTTCTAGTTTTTCCTTTATTTGTTATCGCGCAATTTCGTCTCTTTTCGCGGCATTGTAGTCTTTCACGGAGAGAGAAAGAGAGTAAATTACGAGAGTAAATTACGACTCGTTAAACACATTATACTGAATCTCGTTATACTTTCCCGGGGACTTGTACAAACAAAAAAAAAATAAAAAAATAAAAAAGCGCGTTACACTGTCTCGGAGCAAATAGAGCGAAAAACGATTTTTTGTTTTTTTTTTAAAGTTTCTCTCTTTACGTTTCTTTTCGTATCGACGCAACATGTATTATTCATTTTGTTCCTGTTACTTTCTTCAAATTCGCTCACCAAGAACAGCGAAAAAAAATATATAAAACACTATATAATATATAGCGCGAAAGAGAGTAATAATAAATAAATCTTCAAATAAAATTAAAATTTTTAATCAAAGAATTTTGCATACGCGTATTCGAACGAAAATATTGTATTACGGCCGCGTGTTGTCAAGTTGAGCATCTTCGGTAGAAAAATGAGAGAAGAAAATTCACGAAGAAAAAAGATAAATACTCAATTTTATACTCGTTAGGTAGTTAATCTTGATGAGAGTGATTCTTTCCGACTTATTGGCTCGTAGAGAAACGCAAAATAACGACAATCCGTTATTTTTCTTTTTCCTCTCTTTCTTTCTCTCACTCGTCTTTTCCTTTTCTCTCTCTTTCCGTCTCGGCAACTTTCGTAAGATGAAGGTTTTCTAATTTACAGATCTTTCTTCTTTTTTTTTTCTTCGTTACTGTCGCCCCTCACCAACTTTTCGCGAATGCTCCAGGGATACTGTTGTTATTTCAACAATGTACAGCGGGACGGAAAATTGCAAAATTATTTTCACTCACAGCAATAAGATCGTATCTTTCACTGTAACCTTAAAAAGACCTTCATGTGTCGCGGAGACAAATAGTAATATTCTAAAACAGAGAGAAGCTAATTTTTGTAAATTAACTTTTTGATTAAAACAATAATGAGTCAGCGCGTTTGACGTTTGTTCTTCTGAAGAATGAAACTTGTCAACGACGTGACACTGCTGTCGTTATTTATCGCGTCGTTTCAGATATTTTATATATTTTTTTTTTTTTTTAATCAGTTGCACCTTGCGTATTATATACACACACGTTTATACATGAGCATATAAATACACCATTGCAAAAATTTAATGCACGGATGTGTTACGTTGTGCGGCAATCATCATTCTTCACGTGCGTTTTTTCCAGTCCTGGCGTGTGCAAAGTGCGCAGAAACGCAAAAGAAATATTTCAAAATAATATGTCAAAAAAAAAAAAAAAAAAAAAAAAAAAAATGGCACATATCATTAAAATGATGAAATACGTGAAATACAAGGAGGAAAGCAAACTAATTGAAAAACGGGCGTGTAGCCGATGGACGACGAAACGAATAAAGAACACGTCCGTTACGAGACATGTATCGAGAAATCGAACGAAACAATTACAATGTCTTTGAAGGAAACCCCGAAAAGCAATCAGACGCGCACGTAATTAAATCGTCGGAGACCGACACCCCGCCGGAAGCTGAATAACGGTTTCATTAAGCACCGGCGCGGCTGTTCTTGTAGTCATCATTATTTTCTACATTGCCCTAATGAAATCGATCGAGTTCGCAGCGAATTACAGCGGATTTTACACGGAAACTTTAAAACACATTTATTTCTCAAATTCTCGCGTAGGATGTTGCGTAAGAACGCAGTGTGCAATAATTCGCGATATACGGATGTGACAACCGGTTCACATTACAATTCCGAGCGAGTAGATACGAGTATATGTATCTCATCACTAGACAACTTTCGCGGAACATAGTTTCGAGCGGAAGCTTGAGTTTAATTAAACGTCGGCTTCACGTCGGAGAGAAAAACGAGAAAGCTTCACCGTAAGAATCTAATAATATTCGATTTTATTCGATTTTCTTCATCTGTTCGCTCTTCTGTACGCGCGTCCGATCATACACAGATCTGCACCACTCACGTTCACCACTTTCCGTCGCACCACTAGACGATAGTCAGTGCGCGCTATTTTAGTTCGGCAAGTTTTAACAAATTGTACTGCTTCCGAGATAAACACGTAACTTTTCACTAAATTGTTCGATTCGGGAAGAAAGCCGGATTTTAGAGAAAAATAAACTTCTTTTTTTTATCGCGGGAAAGTCAAGTATCTTCACTTTGCTAAAAAAAAAAAAAACGACTTACTTGAAACTCTCGAATATACGTCAGCAGAATCATGAGCTCTTGTTTTTGGATCTCATCTCTTGTAAAAGTTATCATAAATAAATTACGAGAAACTTTTGCGTTTCCCACACATAATCCTATACTTATAAACAACTCTTTGTCAAACATGACACATGAGGTTTTAAAATATTAAGCAAACTTGACGCGCAAGTTTAAATGAGTTTCAAAATGTAATTCGATGAGCGAAGCGCGCTTATAGTTTATAAGCTTTAATATTTACTTTTTATTTTGTGTAAAAAAAAGAGAAAAAGAGAGAAATTCTAAATAAATTAGAATATTTAAATAAAAAAAAAAAAAAAGTTTTTTGGTTTACAGATAGGCAAATTTTTTCGAAGTGTTACGACTTTTTTCCGTTTTGAAATTAACAAGAAATTAAGTTAGTCTTACAACGAGCAACAAAATTTGTTTAAAAAAAAAAAACTTTTTCCGCTAGATAATATGAATTTACTAGAAAATCTACTCTGGTCCCACACAAAACTCCTAATTTCTTGGTGCCGGAACTTCACAGATGCAAACATATGTTACGTAGTTATGAGAAAAGTGTCATAGATTTCTTTGCATTTCCACTATACAAACTTTAAGAAAAATAAGTGTTTAATTTATAAGTATTTAAACCAAAAACTTTTCTCGTAAAACTAAATCTACATGTGTATCGAAAAACACATTTTTGAAAAAAACAAATTAAATTAATTTATTATAACTAATAGCAAAACGTATCTTTTTTTTTTAAATATCATATCGAAACTTTGTTTATTTATATCGTGTCTGTTTGCTCTTAGACAGAAGATTTTTATATTATATATATGCGATATATATTTTAAAAAACATTAAAGAATTAAAAATAATACAAATACAAAAGAATAAATATCAGTTATGTGTGTGTAAATAAAATGACGGAAATAATTTCTCGCTGTTTCTTTCTTACACATTAATGTAAATAATAATCAAAGTTTAACATGGAAAGTCTGTCAAGTGTGCAAAAGAAAAACCTGAATCACTTGCTGCTTTATTATGGGATAATTCTTTGAGTTTGTGTGTGTTGTGTTGAGAATAATGTAAAGCTTTCAAGAAAGGACCGGATTATTTCGGACTCACCACCGTCGTCGATATAGGGACTGGCGAAGCTGTTGGCGGCCAGGATGACCAACAGAAGAGAGCACCATAGAATCCAGGACCTCATATCCGCTAAGAATCACTTGATAATTTATTGACGCAAACGGAAAAAAGTCGTAACGCAAAAGTTTGTTAACGCAAAGTCTCGACGTCTGCCTCGTTCGTCGTCCTTTGCGCTTCCTCGGATAAGGAGTCTCACCCTCTCGGCTCTCACCGGATACTGGGGCGCGAGTGAGAGTCCTACTACGATCGCGGTGCTTATATAGATGCGGGAGGCGTGGCGATGCGCCCCCACAAAGATACATAGAAGCGAAGCTTGAGCTTTTGGTTTAGACGCAAGATTCTCTCCACGCGTGCAGAAGCATATCTTTGAACAAGTAGAGAGGGATGAGGGTGAAATCATTTCATTAGGAGGTTACTGCAGTTGCTACCGCTCGATTGTGCTTTCGACCAACTCGTACTCTTCAACAGGAGCAACTAGTTGCAAAGCAACTGGAACCCGAACACTTTTCTTTCTCTTCTCTTCTCTTTCTCTTTTTATCTGACCTGCCTGTCCATTTGTTTGTTCCTTACTGACCTTGGAACTTTTAAACAAATGAGACTTTGCGTTTTGTTGTCTCAGCAAATAAGAATTTGATAAATGTCAGATGTTGCGGTGTAAGTTACAAGTTTCGCACCCGTGCAAATTTTAAGAACAATTATAGAAACAGAAAAGGATATAGAAAAGAAGATAGAAACGTGTGAGACATTTGTAACAATTATATAAATTATACAAATCGTACAAAGCTCTCAACTATATGAAAAAAATAATAAGGCCGTGCGAGATATAATTTTTAACGTGTAAATTAATATATGCGCGTGATAATTATAATTAAATCCAATTTGAAACTTCATATCGAGATGCGATATTTACATCTCGTAAATAGAAGTAATCTTCTTTTCTCTCCTTCGTGAAATTTACGGCGGAATTATTTTTTCATATAATGAAATTATTATTTTCAAATTTATAAAACAGATATATTCAGTGATTTACAAAATTAAATACCACGAGAGAGAGAGAGAGAGAGAGAGAGAGAGAGAGACAACTTTATCCTTGCAAATAAGGATTCAAATATAAAGGTAACATTCACTTTTGACATTTCACTGTTGTATTTTTAATTGGTTTTTTTTTTTTTTTTTTGAGCACGAAGACAATAAATAAATCGAAAAGCAATAAAATATATTACATGCTAGACTATATGGTTTTCTCTCATGCGACGAAACAATTATTATTGCTCAGTCTGTTCACTCTTGATTGATTGTTTGTTGTGCGTAGCCATTATTGAGTCGGAAAGCAGGTTTAGTTTATTCAGTTCCAAGCGAGCGATGGTGTATGTGAACAGATGTAAACTGCTACACGGCAAACTTGAATGAAACGACAAACTATGTAGACAACAAAAGCGTAGACAAACGTTTGTCCCCGGATGTGCGGTGGTTGAAAGTGCAACAAATGTTGAGATTTCAGCCGGCTAGATTTGCAAATAGTTTTTGTTGATAAACAATAAAAAATATGTACGGAAACATTAGACTGCAAACATTTATCTGAGAACAAATGTAAATTAAATTATAGTAACTTATATTGAAAGTGCGAGAAATTAAATATATTCTTCTACATATACGGGAAAGATACAAATGCGGGAATATGTAATAAAAAAACATAGTATTTTAACCCTGATCGTGTAAATATTATTAATGTCCGAGCGATTCTTGAAAATGAGAAAATCTCAGTACTTAGCAATTATTTAGAAAATTTCTAAAAAACCTAATGTTATTTCCTTTAATAAACAAAATGTTGAATAAAGTCCCATGAATTTTTACGGAGTTTTTGCAATAACGTTTCAACCAATAAAAAAATCACGTCAGACATAAGTGTTCAAGGTTTACAGGATACGTACTTATTAAAAACGTTCACAGGATTAGGGTTAATAGTGATTTAGATTAACGGACGACGATGAAGAAACAGATATATCACTAATTGTAAGACATATACGAGTAGTCTACAAAAGTTTCAATAACGCTTTTCTTATTTCCTGAAAAAAAAAAAAAAAAAAATCTAATCCGCGCGAGAAATGTTATTCTATAAATAAGAGTGTAGAAAAGAGAAATAATGAGTGTGCGCAACCAAGAAATCCGATGTCTTATCCTAATTGGAATTTATACTATATAAGTTATAGTACCTAAGGGTATTATATGAGTCCGGTATTATGCATGATCTAAATGAGTTACCGGAGACCTTGTCGATTTCATTACGGGCGATCCTTGTGTCACAAGATTCACCGGGCGACATTGTACACCAATATTTGTAACTCGATCTAAATTTTTAACGAAAAGCATTAGGCAAAGTTTTAAGGCAAGTATCATCGCTATTACAACAATGTTAACAATAATGTTAACAATTGTATTAACAATGCTTGTATAGTATTGCTGCTGTAATTTTTTTTTTTCAAATTTTACAAAACTATCTGAAATCTAGATAATGTAGTTTCTCTCTCAATTCACTCAAAAGAAATTATATACATAAAAAAAAATTATATACATAAAAAATTATATAAAAGAAATTATATACATAAAAAAAAAAAATAAATAAAAAACTAAAATATCTATTTTTCGAAAAGTCGGCTTTTAATTTCTAGACATTTTCTTTTGTTCGTCGAAATAGTAACTTTTCCGAAACTTTAATTTTGAAAAAAAAAAAAAATTATAAACGATTATCCTATATGTAAACATTTATAATATCACAAATGATTCTATACGTTTTGTCAGCAATACTTCTTTACAAAGTACATTCGTTGCAATGTTACTTACTAAACTTCATCGAGAAATAAATTTAAACACAACGAGAAAATGATATTGGAAATCGAGGAAGATTTGCGAGATTTTGCGACGGTTTACAAGAAAGATTACCCACAAAAAGAAGCTAAAAAATTAACCAAGTATAGATCGTTAATAGATTGTCCACCACCTTTTGATATCTTGGGCGGACCGTACAAGCAGTTATTGAACACGCGTCTAGAAAATCAATTGTTGCCTCACACCGAACAGAGCGAAGATCCAGAGGACAACTTAAACAGAGTACAAAGATGTGTATTATATAATTCAATTGTACAATTTGTTTACATCACTGTAAAATATATACATCGTTGAAAAAAACAGTTACGCGACAAGTTTCCCCATTTGAGAAAAATTTTGCCGCAAATTGTGCCAGACGAAAATATTATAGGACACGAAAAGAAAATATCACGGAAGAGCGTGTATCAAGTGGATTATTTGAAGGAAGTTGGCAAGAGAACTTGGTTACATTATCGCTTATTTACAATTTTTAGATTATATTTTCTTCAACTAATATACATGGAAAAATGATATTGTAATATTAAATCCGGCTAGTTTTTTTTTTTTTTTAAGTATAAAACTAATATATAAAGGAGCAAAGACCGTGTACGAGTATTCCAATAGGCAGCAGAAAAGTGTATGTATTGTCTTTCGAGATTTTTGTGCTCCGCGCAAAATACAAATTTTTTTACACACACACACACACAAATCCTTATTCCGTGTAAATTATATAATTTGATTCTGAATTATATACTTTATATTAATAAACTATTAACAATAACTTATACTTTTTCCACCATCTATTTGACTGCTCGTACATAGTCTTTATTTAATCTTCTTTGTATATTAGATACATACATACATATGTATATACATATGTATATATACATACATACATATATAAAATGGAATCATACGTTTTTTGAACATATCATAATAAATATACAATAAATGTGTGCGGACAACATGACTTGCGCTATGTTCCAAAATTCACTGCCAGTACTAAAAAATCTATAGTTCACTTTACGTATATTATATAATTTTAAAACTGACAGCGAATTTTAGAACACATCCTTGGTTCTCTCCCGTTCTATTTTCTATAATCATGACCAGTGTAAGTTTTTGAATATTTAATTTTGGTCGCAATTAGATCACGTTGTTAGAGATGTTAAACTGCCAGAAGACTGGGTGATACCTGAAACACTTCAAAAACGCTCGTACCGAAATCCATGGATGATCGCAACGAAAGAATTGCTAAAACGGCCAAAACCTCTCAAACCACGTAACAACTTGGATCCCAATATTACAGAACGAGACATTCTCCGCATTATGTACGTGAGAATTGTACGAATATTCAGGCAAATTTAACAATTGTCGTATCATTTTACTATGCAAAGATACGAAAGAAATATTGTATTTCTCTTTTGCATGTAGAACAGGAAATTCCGAGTATATTGACACAATTGGAACTATAGGAGAAAGAATTATGCAACAAGCCTTATCCGAATCACAAGAACGTGTCAAATCGCAAGTCATTACAAAATCGTAAAATACGCGAGTATTTTGAAACATATGCGACCGTTAAAATAAAAAATTCGACTCTCTCATTGAAAAATAATCTAAACTATTTTTAAATTAAAGTTTAACAGTTCAGACGTAAGTTCTATATTCGCATGCAAAGTGTCAAAATCGCAAATGAAAAAGATAAAAAATAGCTGGAAAATCAAATTCATTCATATTTTTCGTAAAATAAGATGATGATTCCATTTATATATAACATCGCTCCTATATATTCGATACAAATCAAATTATATGCTAAAGTACTTACAATTACAGCTGTACAGATCAAGGATTAAAATATCGTGTAATTTCGCTGATTTATTGCAGTCCAAGTTTTTTTTCTTGAGAACTTAAAAAGCTTTGCAGTTATTACATTACTTCCCTTACATACAAAAATCAATCCAACACTCCAGCGAAACAATACCGATTTTAATCCCTGTTACAAACCTTTCATACATTCATGCTAGTACACATATATGTACCACAAATTGCTTATTTATCACTTAAACCTTTATTTTCGTGTTAATTATTTACATATTTTAATAGTCCATTTACAAAACATTCCCCGCAATTTATGTTGCTCAATTTTGTGCGCATTTAAAACATATCTGATTTCTTATTAGGCATTTATCAAAATTATAATAATCAGAAGAGAAAGGAAGAACTAAAGAGAGAAAAAACCAATACAATTAGGCTTGAACATTGAGCAACAAATTATTAATCTAATTTTACAGTTTGATACTGAAATATATATACATATATATGTACATATATATATATGTATAACATTCTTGTCACGTATATATAAGAATTTCAATTTATTTGAAACACATGAATAATTTTTCGATGACGTTACACAGAAGTTGTGCGAACATGGTCTTAGGGGAATTGCTTGGTTGTATGTATTTTTATATATGTGTATCAAGTATTGAATTAACAAACCAGATGCCTTATATACACGTACAGCGTGCAAAATGTCATTTTGTTGTTGTTTCTTCACTGTAATCAAGTAAATAAGTTTCTTCACTGTAATCACTAGTAGTAAATTATAATACTAGAAAATCACTTTTTTTTTCTTGTAACATATACTGAAGATAGTTTTTACATATTATTACTTAATAACGATAGTAGATCTGGTAAGTAGTACAGTAGCTGTAAGAGTATTAAATAATAATTGAAGACTTTCTCTTTATGACGTACGTATCTATGTAAATCTTGATCAGAATTACAAAATTTCTTATCAGTATGTCTTATTATTGTTGTTGCTAATATACTAATATATACTCTTTTATTAAACTAACAGCAAGAAATAATAAGGCTAACAAAAGCCTAGCTGGGTGCATGCGTAAAATATATTAAGAACAAATTTTTTTTCGAATTAATACTGCAATTGTATACAAACTCGTAAGAACTAATAACTTATTCTTACAAGACTCCGTAAGGTGGCGTACATACAAAACTATGTATTTTACTTGGCTGTTAAGTTACGACAAAAGTTCATCGAAATTTTTCTGATTCGACTACAGTGAAGAAACAATGTGTGTGTTAGAAATATAAACTATTAATTGTCTTAAGAAAAAGAAAGCGGAAAACTAAATTCTATAAGTAATAACATGTGAAAATTTGAATCTCTTATCATCAGAGTTCAAAGATAAATCATTTTTCTTAGAACTCTCTCTCTCTTTTTCTCTATACGGCTATCAGTGTTATCTAAAGTTGTTATTATCATAAAGTTCTCGCTACTGGAATCCTTACTCTTTTATATGAGTAAACTCATCAGAATGAGAGAAAGAGAGACACCGTTATTTTTTTTTTTTTTTATTTTTTTTTACAACAGATATTTATGTAAATACAAAGTAACACTTACTTCCGCTTTTTTACTTGACCTGAATGGAAACGACCACCCTCTCCACGAATTCTGTTCATCGCATGACGATGACGAGATTCATGAAGATATTTCTGTAAGAAACAAAAAACAAGTTCATGTTATTTTTAAATATTTGCATGAGATGCAAAACAAAACCCTTTACACGTTCAATCAGAAACTAGACGTACAAATTATTCTTTTTTTTTTAATTTCTTTACTCTCAAACTTCTAATTTTATTTTTATAAATATTTTTAAAATTGCAAAATTGTAAAAAAATTTAAAAATACATACGGGTCTTTCCTTAGGTATTTTTCCTTCGGCTTCTAATTTAGCACGTGCTTGACGACGTTTCAGTATTCTTCTATACTGCTTCGCGTTGACATACAGTGGTTCTTCCTCGAGAAGTTCAGCATTGGGCAATGCTACCCTTTGAAATTGTGTTTGCCCACTGTTGCCTGGGACCATCTAAATATAATTACAAAAAGCGTAAGAGTTAGTTAATTATATTCTTTTCAATGCAAACTGCGTAATAAAGTGTATTTACAATTAATGTGAATATCACTATTGCAAATTGTTGTAAAATTTATTTACAAAATAAAAAAATAATCTAATCAGAAGTCTGAGTTAAAAATTAAACATTCAAGTATCAATATAATGTTTTGATTCTCTAAGTAAACATTGATGTGTAAGTTTAAACTCAACTTGACCGTTTAAGTTTAAACTCAAACTTTATAGAATAAAATAATTAAAAAATAATCAAAACCATATTAACAATTATTTCATTCTTATTGGCTATAGTTTTACATCATACATTAAATTTGAGATTGTATTCACTGGAGCAGTTGTCTTATACTCTTTAGGCAATTTTTCTATATAGTTGCATAAGTCAATATGTACAACAGGTATAAATATAAATGACTTTCAATATTTACCATAACAACATTTCCTCCTCCTGATACTGTTGATGAAGGACTACCTAAAGGTTGTACTGGTGTTGTGGTAGGTGCTGCAGTTGTACTTTGCGATGTGGTGCCAGCAAGTTGCATGAGATTGCCATTAAGATTTATAACTAGAAAAGAAAAATTTTTCAAAATAAAATCAAAATTCAAGACAAGTCTCTCCTGTGTAGCAAATTTTAGGATATATATATATTTTTGTTTCTTTTCTTTCCTATTAACATGTGTGCAGATTTTACCTGTTGGTTGAGCTTGCTGAACTTGACCTTCCAATTGCACAGGTTGATAGATATAAGTTTGTCCATCAGGTGTTTGAATAATCTGTGGTTGTTGCGGCTGCTGAATAACTATCTGCTGACCAGTACTGGCTAAACTGGAGACTGGAACTACTTGAATTTGTCCATTAGGCGCAGCAACTTGTATAGCTTGTGGAAGCATCATAGTCTGACCACCCTGACCCATCTGAACCACCTGTACAGTCCCTCCTGTACTTCCAACCACAACCGTTTGTCCTTCGCTAAGCTGCTCCATGATATACAGTTACTGAAAAAATCAATTTTATCAGCAAATTGTTAGTTTTAAATTCTAGAAAATGTGGGCAAGAGATATATCTATTACTATAGCAACGTACCGATCATGTTTCATTGTCCAAGCCATTATCGCTTTACACATCAGGTAAACAATACGTGTGATAATACGGAGTTGTCTAAAATCGCGGTGATACACGAGGCTGGGAGCGTTCACGAGCGTTGGTGCAACGCCGTGTCGACGTGGCGATCGCACTGAATCGTCTCGTCGGACCCACGTGTGTGCGATCGCGCGCGGAAATCGCGCGCCAATAACAAGCAGATGTTTTTCGCGAGAATAGAAAGAGATAGTAGAGTTTGTTTGCTCGTTGCTCGCCGCGTGCATAGTCCTCATGTGTAAAACGCACAACTGAACGAAAGTTGACCAAGTACCGTTTTGCGACGCACGCTTCCACGACCGCGTTTCCGGCAGTGATCGGCGCATAACAGACGCGGCGACCGCGATCGACGCGAACCGCGTCTTCGGGAACGACGCTCGATCGCAATCATATCGCGATAGAGCGAGCTTGACCGCCATCGGACGCGAAACGTGGACTCCCGCCGTATGCGGTAAGAGCGCGATATTGTTCTAGACAAACATGGCCGTGCGACGAGGACTTTTTTGGCGTCGGCAAAGGCTGGCGAAAGCGCTGGAACGGAACGCGAACGCACCCGTTAAATCGGGGTTAATCGCGAACGCGAGCGCGCGACCGTGCCGCGTATCGGGCTGATGTTTGATAATTTGTGAACTTACATTGGATATTTTCGTGGGCACTTTCCCAATGATTGGTCGGTGAATCGAGGACCAATGGTCGGCGATAGACAGTCCCCGGCTCTTGTGTATTGGTGGCACTGAACGCTGTAAACTGCCAGTCCGATGAGTCCGATGGCAGACCGACGCCGAGACCGGTCGATGCCCCTCTGCACCGCAACGCGATCGGCCAATTGAACGACGTGTTTCGTCCCCCACCCTCCGCCGCACGCTCGTTCGAAGTTCGCGCGTCCACCAAACTATCACTTTTCACGGCGCCAATTGTGTTTTCCAATTAAATAAAAGACATCTGCGTGTGCGTGAAATCGTGTTAACGCCAAATTTTCACGCTCGACACAATAGAACACGTTCGAGAAAATTTCTATACCTTATATACATTCCGTTTCTTTTTGTCAACTGCGTGTGTGAGATGCGCGCGCGCGCGGCGTGTTGTGTGTGTGTGTGTGTGTGACGGACGTTTCACAAAGCTACAGCAGAAAATAGATCTAATAAAAAATTTATAAATAATAAATTTTTAGATAAAAACTGCGGTTGAAAATTAAAAATCAAGTAAAACGCAATAACAATTAAGTTTCTTCCTGCACAACTGTAACTTCCGTCACATTTTTCTTACCTAGCACGCCCTTTTCAAGAGAGCATTCGAAAGAAGAAAGGGAGGGGAAAAACACACCCCGATAAGAACCTAATCTCACTGTACAATCGTAAAAGAGAAAGCCGATAAGAGCAGAGTGCTGCTTAGTTAACATAAAAACCTTTAAGAAATATCTACATATTACATATTTGTATTATTTTCTCTGTTTAAAAAGTATATACACACATACACACGCACATACCTACATGAAATTCCATTGGAAAATTCCGTTGCACGTGTTCAAGCATTTTTCATAGAAAAGCACAGCGGTAGGTTCCGGACCTTTTTTCTTTTTTGCCTTACGATCGTACGTAGTTCGATAATAAAAAAGGTCAAAAAGAATCTACCGCTGCTTTTCTGTTCGTAAATAAGCTCGAATAATGTAAAATTCTCCAATATATACTATTTCCGTCTTTTTTTTTTACATTACGAGAAATGCTACGCATAAAAACTTTTAAAATTAAACTATTTTAAAAAAAAAAAAAAAAGCTCGTTGAGAAGCAATCAATTTGGCAAACAACAGATGTTAAACTTGATTTTATTTATATATTCAAAATGTTGCAATTTTTTAACACAACGCATTAAAAAAATGTTGATTCTTATTCATTTTTTTACACTCAAATTGTTTGTTCAACTTTCACATATTTTATTTATGAAAGTGAGCAATTAATTCTGCTCTATATTATACATTTTATATGATAATGACAAAACTTTACATTTCTTTTTACAAAAAATTTGATTAGAAGTAATTGATTAAAGTAACACAACAAACTAAAATAGCATTTAAAAAAAGTTTTCTTTCATTCTCTCTCTCTCTTTCTCAATGAGTACAAAACATTTTACAATAAATAGTACAATTAAGAAGATAATTTTATATGCCAATATAAATTTGAAAACAGAATATTTTTGTGTTATAATAGCTTTTTTGTGAAAATAAAGTGATTTTGAAAATGTCTTAGATTTACTTATACGCATGTAAATAAATTCTGATGGGAAAACTGACAGAGAGCAAAGGATGTCAGTGTTTGTAAATATAAGTAGGGACAATTGCTTGAATTTTACAGTCACATTAAAATATCTATATCAATCAAGCGCAAATTTAATAAATTTTTAAAATTAATTTTCTTGAAAATAACAGGCAATTCACCGTTACACACTACTAATTTCGATCTATGCATATAAAATCTCTCTTCTCATTAATACAAATTTATTTTGTGCAACGTCTTGTATATATCATTAGAACATTACAATAACAAATAAATCCTTTACATAAAAAATAGTACTTCTTATATTAATAATTTTATCTGAAAGTTTTCACATCCATACATACACACACACACACACACACACACACACAAAGATGCAAAAAATCTATAGCACCCATCTTACACTAAACTTTTGTAAGTAAAAGAGAAATCTGTGTATACATGTATCTATTTCATAATTATGAAGCCAGTGTCATATCCAAGTGACCAATAATAGTACAACTATCCGATACATTATTTTTTACACAATATTCTCAATCAATCTTTTGCTTTATGATATAATCTAGACTTTTGGACTTGTTAGGTCGATATATTTCTTATGTATACTTTTATAACACGATTCTCTCTGCACGATAGCCAGTCGAGTAAGATGAGATTATAACTTAGTTTGAGACACTTAAAGATCACGATAGAAATGGGACAACCAAATCCTCTTTGTGTTCAACTTTTACATCACTTAGTGCTGTCACAGCCTTGTTGAGCATTTCTGTAATCTGTGTGTTTTAACTCATTAGATTAAACGCTGTCTCACCAAGAAGTGCGAAACGGAAAAAGAAAATTTTTCTTACCAGTTCTTCATCTCTGGCAGCAATTGGATCAGCTGCTAATATTCGTTCCGGAGCAGGTATATCTTTAAGCAAGCAAGCTGTATTTTCTGGAAGTTTTATTCTGCCAGATTCTATTCGCTTTGAGTATGCGCGAGATCTGTCCATGTATTCGTGTTGTTCAAGATTATGTATGTCTAATGCGCCTACATCTATTACATTGCTGTAAAAAAAAAAAAAAAGACACTAACATTATTATTTAACATTATGATTTCTTAAATAATCAAACTTTACTACTACAAAATATAGTTCACTTTCAAAGAGAAAACTTGAGAAAAGGAATTATTATTACAAAAAAAGTAAGAAAATAACAAAAATATAAAACAAAAATTCCACTTACGCTGCAGTTTCGTGCAGTATTCTATTTAATGCACTTTGTTCATCTGTTTTCTTAGGCACAGAGCTCGCATATTGATTAACATAATCATCACTGAAAGAAAAGATAACGAAAACTTCTGTTTAATCTTGTCTAAGAAAGTATATAAAACTGAAAGTAAATTATGTATTTAAAAATAAAGTAAATATTACAAAAGTAGAAAGAACATTTGGTGGACTATCTAAAATTCCTCTCTTTCTCATCAAACATCAGTAAATTTGTATTTTTATCTTATAATTGTATTTTTATCTTGTAATTTTCTTGTTTCACAATAATATAATCAATCTTATCCAAAAACATACTTGACAAATAAGCAACATAACTCACCTGTGTACTCTAGATATATTTGTATTATTACTGACTGGATCTACTAGCAAATGTGTTCTTTCATTTACTTCTCCGCTCTGCAAACAAAAAATATTGTAAGGGATACTTACAACTAAGAACAATAAAAATAGCATATCTTAAAATAACTATCTTAAACCAATTATTTATGTTTATTGTGTGTGTGTGTGTGTGTATCATAACATAAAACATTCGCGTATATAATATATGTTTATCATATGTAACACTGTTATCAAGTAGGCGTGTGATACTTTGTGCAGATTGTCACCTACGCAATGTCAGTAAGATAAGACGAAAAAATTATCCAAAACCAAGAATAAAATACAATCCTCTCTCCGTTTTACCTGAGGCCCGGTGTCCTCTTTGCAAAAGCTGTAGCAGCATCCCATATCTGACGCCGTGTAGTTTTGACTTTCTCGAAGTGACAGAGTAATAACAATTGTTAATACGAACAGTCTTTCATTTTTCGTCCGATAAACAATTATCGCGAGTGAATCAGCTGTCCTCGCCGCAGGACTACACGATCATATCTCTATAAATAAAAATTAATTTCAGCTGCGTGTGCAATCATTCGCAAGATGCGCGATGCGAAAACAGCACAACAAACGGAACGTTTTCGATGATCCTGGTGGAATATCAGTCGCAATTGCACGTATACATGACTGATTGAGAGAGGCGCGATAAAAAACTCTCGATGTCACAGAGACGGCTCTTTTATGGCACCTGCAGACAGGACGCGTTACAATGACAAAGTAAAAGCAACGCGACAACCAATCAATGTACCGCCATTTCATAAAAGCAAATTGCTAATTGGCTATCGCGTTGTTTCTTGTCACAAGTTGACACGTTTGTAGCCAATCGAAGACATCGCTTCTGAATAAGGTTTGCTCTGTGCCGTCGAGGGTTCCGCAATAATTGCATTCAGCGAATCAGAGAGAAATCTGAAAGCGGCCAGGCCTAAAGTTCAGATAATGTATGAGTAGTTTTATTGGCTGCAGAGAATCTGAAGATAAACTTAAGACGATCTTAAATATAAGATTTGACTATGAATACTGGCCTAAAACTCTATACCTTCACGTCACACGTGCTATAGATTTTCTGTATTGGCAGTCAATATCGGAACGCAAGCTACATAACCTCATTCTTGCGTTAGCGCACTGGTCACGCGATTGTCAAATCAGAATGGTGTGATTATGGAGGTGTGATATCAAATGTTCCAACAGGTTATCTCGATTAGTTACGTGTATTTTAAACAATTATAAGCGATTATACACTTAAGCAATTTGTCCTCTATTGACAACGGTGTTGTTAAACGTAAGACTTGGATAAAAAAACGATAAACTCAAAGAAATGATATGAAAAGAGAAACGACATACACAGAGTCGTCGTTATTTTTCTATATATATTAGAAAGCATTGATTAATATCTTGCATAAATATAAAGTTTTCTATTGTCATCAACTTAAACGTAATAGTTTACACGTGGTTATAGACCATGACAAGTAAAAGTAGCAAGTCGCATTTCGTACCTTCGACCTTTACAAAAGTAAGTTTGATGTTAACAAATCAGCGTTTTAGTAATTATTGCATGTGACTGTCTATATTTTAAGATAATAGTTTTATTGCAAATAACAAGTTTCGCCGTCATCTTCAATTAACTTAATTAAGTTAATCAAATAAAATTATATCTTTTTTGTAAACATCTCTCTCTCTCTCTCTCTCTCTCATTTGCATCTTTTGAGATAAGATGTATATCGGTGTATTATAATAAATTTTCTTTTTCTTGTTTTTAGGAGAGAATGGAAGAAAAAGAAATATTTATCAGGGTTGTTTTTCATGGTTTGCTCATATTTGGATTACCTGTGATAACATTTTTCCTAAGCAAAGCTTATCTTTCTGATGGTACAGCAAAAAATATATAAGAAATTAAATTATTTTATTAAATAACAGAATTACTAGAAGAGAGAAATAATAATCTGTGTTAAGAAGAATGTGTTAGAGCATTTTACTTTAATAAGGTTTACTTAATTTACTTTAATAAAATTATTTTTGTCTCCAGGTAAATTTGGTCTGACAGATATACAAAGTAAGGTATATTCTGCTGGTGTTGCTGTTTTAGTATTACACATCGCTTTTGGACATTTCATATTCAGAGTGTTCTTTGATGAACGGACACCAGCACTTTTTTTTTTTTTTTTTTTTTTTTTTTTTTTTTTTTTTTTTTTTATTAATAACACCTTGGTGATCACAAACACGACATAATCACAGTCAGTTCGCATTTATCTTTAATGTGTCAAAATAAAATTTTAACAATTTTGTTCTAACATTTGTCGACAAGTCTCTGTTAACAATTTTGTTCTAATATTTGTTGACATAAGTCTGTTTCTTTTGCTTCAACCAAAGAATTGATTAAATAACTTGTTACAGTTTGCTGAAACTAATAGCGTTATTTCTCCACATCTATTATTGTTAGAATTCTAATGGAGAAGATTCATTTCGATCAGTTTCTGTTGAGCATCCCGGAATATATAGTGTTTGCAATAAAAACTAGGTATAAGTGTACGTTAAAGTTCTCTAAATTCACACAATTGTCAAAATGTATCGCGTATCTTTTCGTACATGTATATAAATAAAAATTGTGTAATACTGTAATGCGTACGCTTCACATGATATTTTATTTAATGAGACAGATGATTTTTATAAATTTCTCTCGATGCAACTTCATTGTTCCTTACAAATCGCAAATAACAAGGCTGTGACAACGCAAGACGGTTTTCAATTCTTTTGTAGATCAAATCTAATTGTAAAGGTCAAACGCGGAATCAGAGACTAGTGTGGATACGTTGATATTGAATATACACGTTTTTATTAAATTACAATATTTATATATTTTTATTTTCATATTTTACTTCAAAATATTTTATAATTTTTGTTTCAGATCTTAACGTAATTTATATTTAGACTGTTTGTGACAGAAAAAATCTTATTTAAATTTCGATAATTTAAAAATTTTTGTCTTATTTAAGTCGTAAAGTAAGATCGATCGTGAGTGCGGTCAAGACTTGCTGCAAATGTTTGGAAACATCGTTCTATCTTTATTCTACATTTAACGAGGAATAAAGATAAACGATGCTTCAAAACATTTGCAGCGAGACTTTGACCGCAC
>QVOB01010088.1:0-11399 GCA_014839585.1 Pseudomyrmex concolor | reverse complement strand
ATGCTTACTTTAAAAATAAAAAAATCCAGCTTGTCGCAGATAACTAACGCACACTTCGTTTTTCGATTTTATCCCTTCGACCATAAAGTACCGTAAATACGTGCACTCGTGAGAGTTAAACGTGAGAAAGAGGCGGCACAATCCTAAGTCCATTTTCTGCTGAATACAACTCGCGGTTACGAATTATGTGTCGGCTAACCAAGAAGCGGCGGCAAGCTGATAGAACGAGCGGATGGAGAAAAGGAGAGATAGACGCAACGAGAGAAAGAGGGAGAGAAAGAGAGAGAGATAGAGGGAGAAAGAGAAGCGAGGAAGGGGTGGGAGCGAGTACACGTGGAGAGCAGACGGAGAACGCTATCGCGAGTTTTCCTACTAGTTTTCCAGGAGTTACCCGAACGGGAGGGAGGCGGAGTGTTAATTACCAGCCGGTTCTGGGCACAACGGGGGTGGGTGAGCACCCCGCAAGCCGCCGCCGCCGTTGCTGCCGCCGCCGCTGTGCGGCGCGGCACTGCGGGGTGTACGACCGACGGGATAGGAGAAGGAACGGGGGCGGCCGGGTGCGAGATAACGTTTTCAATTACCTGCAGGATGTGACGTAGTTATGAGTTAGCTACCCGGAGAGAGCGGAGCTTCACCTAGCTCGCCGACCTATCCAACTGCCTCCAGAAGATGATGAGCCAAGATGGCCGGGACAGCGGGCGACGGGCGGTCTGCGGTGAGAGCGCGCGGGAAGGGGTGGACGCGATGAGAACGGATGCAGGTATCTAATACTTGTACAGAGCGCGTGTCTCCGTGAGATAAACTAAACCCGATTAGAGGGCTGCATCATGGACGTGCGCACTTGTGTCGCGGACGATTATGGATCGCGTTTTTCATCCTTCGTGCGAAAGCCGCCTTCAAAGGGAAAACTCCTTCCGTCCCTCATCAAGCACTCGCTCGGGAAGAAAAGGACTGAAAGGTTCAAGAATGACGAGGAGCGAGACTTGGAAGCAGGAAACCGAGGAAAAGTCGGAAGAAAAATGAAAGGGAAGGAAGCGGGAACCGATCCAATTAGCGGACGACTTTAATGCACGAAGAGCAGATGGGTGGACCAGCTTTCTAATACTCCTTCGGGACTTTTATCCCCCGACGTTTGTCCCTCTCTCTCTTTGTTCCTTTCCACACGGTATTCCGCTCAAGTCTCGCCGCGATGAAAATCTAAGGATATCGGAAGTCATTTTTCAGCAGTGATTTTACGTTCACTCCGTCGCTGTCGGATCGTTTCTGGGTTGTTACGTATTTTTCACGTCGAGATGATCGCGAGCGAGGTAAATCGAAGTCGCGTTTTTCTCTCTTGTTATTAATCTGACGAGTCAACAACTCGATACCTCCGAAATTAACGTAACCAAAGCGAGCCCGCATATTTCATTTTTTTAATACGCTACCGCGAATTACTTTCCGCGCGCAGACGTTCTTTTAATATATTTTCGTCTTTCCACCTCTCCGTCCGGTCGTTGTTTGTACTTTCTATCTCGGGTAAACTCGCAACCGCGGAGCAAACAGCGGCTTAGTGGGCGCAAAAGATATACTTTTTCCTAATGTGCGCACCACATTGCCAGCTTCTGCCACTGACGTCATATTTATCTCCTTAACTGCGTGATTATGGCGTAAAAAACTGCGCGGCGCGGGGGAAAGAACCGCGCGCTCCTTCTCCGCCCGCATAATATATTATAATGCATGCGATGGGAAGTTAAGGTTATTTATAAGACCGCGAGCCAAAATGACGTACAACGACAACGCCGTAAATCTTATTAATGTATTCGCGTCCACCGAATGTATTAAAGAATCGTTTAGCATTCTTTTATCTGCGTAACGACCGCCGAGTTAAACTCAACTTGGATACGCGCTGTGGAACACGCTGTATTGCTTTTTGCGAAGTGAAAAATTATCACAAACGCGCCGCGCAGTGTTTTCATGTCTCTCTTTCGGAAAGAGATCACGTTTTAACGCAATATTGACATTATCATACAAAATGTTAACGCACCAACCAAATGCACGGTTAAGAGAGCAGTTAATAAAGCAAACTCTCATCGAACGCGTCCGACGCAAATGTTATACCGGTTTTTCAAAGTCGAACGGGAACGCGTCGTTAACGCGCACGGGGAAAAAACTAAATTAAATGGCGCTAACTATTTCCAGAAAAACTATTTCCAGAGTAATACGAAACCTGTTTAAGACCGGTACGTGAAAATTCAGACGCGATGCAACGAACTGCGAGCAAACTTCGCGGTCCTGTTCCGCGAACTCTCTCTCTTTCTCTCTCTCTCTCTCTCTCTCTCTCTCTCGCATCACCTTAATCAGAGAAAAAGCGACTGGGCCGCACGAAAGGCTGATGTACGAGGGCGCTCTTTTCCGTTTTCCGGCAGCGCGAGTTTCGAGTTACCAACGAACTGCCAGCGGAAAACTTTCCTCCGCCCTTTTCCTCCGACAGGACTTCTCGGGAGCTCGCGGCCACTCGCAATTTATAACCCGCCTGAATCCAGCGTCGCGCGCGCGCGCACGTACTCAATTTTTGCTCTTCGAGTCTGGCCTTTTTAACTTCCCCCGACTCACATACGATTGGGAAACGAAAATAGCTGAACACGTTGCATATCGTATAAACATTATGCTTGACACACCCTTGTTCATAAGTAAGTTCAAGAACAGACTCTGTAAAGGAGTGTTTTCGCGCGTGAACATGTTTCTTCCGGCGTTGAGAACCGAGGATTTGCGAGAGAAAGAGAGAAGGATGAGTCTCGCGAGAGACAGCGAAAGAAAAACTCGCGAGCTTCGCATCTGCATAGTCGGGCCAATTGGAATTGCAAAATCGTAAATTGAACTTGTTCGCGGCTAACCGCCATCGCTCTCCTCCCATCGCTCTCTTCCGCTTTCTCGCGCGACAGCGCCGCGTCAAACTTTTCGAATTAAGTCGCGATAGTTATAATCGCCGGTGCGATATCGCATAACCTTCGCGTATTCGGCGGAGAGTGATTCGATTGAGAAACAAGTTTAACGCAAAATCTCTCGATTTGCAAGTTTTGCGTTTTTTTTTACTACAAAAAAAAAAAAAAAAAAAAAAAAAAGAGACAAGTAACGGAGTTACTAACGAAAAAGGAGCATCTCGTGCGTTTTTCTCGCTAATAGCTCTTGTGAAAACTACGTACACTTTTGGGTGAGAGCGTGTCGTCAACACTTCTGCCAAAAGGATTTATTGAAAACTTTCTAGCGGAAGAGACGCTCACCATCTCTCTTCCCCCACGGAGTGGGGGAAACGGAAGCGAGCGGGCGCGCTCCGTGAGACGAACGAAGTTACGTATCGACTCCGAACAAAAACTCGTTTGATATACAAATAGCATCAGCCTTCTTTCGCCGACTCGTCTTTGTTCAACGGAATTGCGCTGATTTTGCATTGCGTGGATTGTCTCAAGAGAGATAGAGAAGAGAGAAACCTATAAACGAATCAGGACCGCTCTATCCTGGGAGGAGAGGAAAAACGCGCGGTAATACGATTCTCTGTGCATTGTTAGAAAACCACAATGATTATACCGCAGTTGGACGAATCGTTTCTCCTTTGTTGTGCTTCAACTGAAGATCTTTTAGTGATTTAAATTTTTTTTTTTTTTTTTTTTGAGCTTAATGAGAAAAAAAGTGTTTTAACAGAGAATATTATAAAAAAATTCCTTCACACATTGATTCTATATCAAATTTCGGTTATATATAGAAAGATTTTAAATGATGTTGCGCGCGCGTGCGTATCTAATGGTGTCTGAAAACTTATACGTTGATATCGAGCGGGAATATCGCTCGAGCTCTCTCGCAGCAAGCCAAGCACGTCATTCGTCTTTATTTTCGCGCAAAAATCGAATCCAATTCCCCGCGAAGGCGTACGGAATGATCGAGTGTACGCGCGCACGCAAACGAGCCGAGCGCGGAAAAGCTCTGCTCGCTTTTCTTCTTGGAAATTCTAGCGAGAGATTTAGCGAACGGAGCTGCTCTCTCGGCAGGAGCTTTTCGATTTAATATACTACAATATCGCCGGGGCCGAAGTCGTCGGCGCGGAGTATCAAAATATCTCGATATTATGCAACACATGTCGACATTTACCGATCTGCGACCTGGGTATGGGATAGCTCGTTCGTCGAAAAGGCGGTTAGAGGCGAAAAGAAAAACCGGACGAGAGGAGGAGGAGGAAAAGAGGTTACGAAAAGCACGAAAGGTGTATGTGTGTGTGTGTGCGGGAGAGTTGGGCAGAGCGCATGCAAATGGAAAGTTATGCCGCAGAGAAACGAATATTGAATCAGCAGCTGGTTCGATAGAGGCCGAAGTCGAAGGCGCGCACGCTTTTCATTCCCTGTCGCCGCGCGGGAACGACTCCTGCACCTCAAGATACGCCGTTCCGCGAGACTCTACCTTAGCGCATAGCGACCGTTTTCCCCCGAGGGAAGTGAGTGCAACCCTACCACGAGACGCCCGAAGTTGGCGACGTTCCCTCGGACGAGCGACGACGGCCAGCGCCGAGGAAGAGATTGGAAAACGTGGCCGCCGGCGAATTGTAGTCTTCTTCACTCGGAATGAAAATCGAACTAGGCTCCCTCGGGATCGACGAGCCGACTTACCCGGGCTATATACGTGCCGTGAGATGCGTCAAAGGAGCGCATTCGCAGTCCCGACTTTGGATATGTTTGAATCGATTTCTCGGAAGAAAACGTCTTATTCGTTAGAACTACCGAAATCGTCCTGCACCATTTGTGCCAAAAAATGGTGTCTATTGCACCATTTTTTTTTCTCTCCAGACATTCTTTACTTATAGTCTTTTTCTCTTTCTTTCTCTCTCGATTATTCCTACTCATACTGTAATATGTTTCGTTACAATTTTCAACCGTGGATTTCTGTTATATGACAAAATAAATTCTATTTCCACTCTCTTATTATTCCCTTTCATTGAGAAACGGCAAGAATAAGAAGTGCGAAGTATGAAAAATGAAGGAAGAATATACGAGAGCAATGATCGAGCATGCACGTGCTGGCATCGGTCATTCCGCGAAAAACAATAGTCGCGCGGCCACACTTGGCCGTTCGATCGATCCATCGATCGATCAATGGATGGATGGATCGAGCAAACGAACGAAACGAACGAACGTGCGGCAAGAACGGGGAAGGCAGCTGGGGTATTGTAAAACCAGGCCGAGTTTCGCAAACGCGTGAATAATGGACACCCGTTTGATAAGGGAAGAAAAGAGAGAGAGAGAGAGAAAACGAGAAAGAGAGAATTCAACGAACGTCGAATTATTTATCGACGAGAAGGTCGAAGCTAAATAAACGTCGGATTTTCCGCGGGAGAATTATCCAGCGCACATTGACGACGCGCGCGGTCGCAATCCTCGACCCATGAATCATCATTACCGCGGCTTTCAGAGCGTTATGATCGTCGCGTTGTTCCTTAAAGACACGAAGATAATAAGTTCTGTCAATAATGCAAACTCGTCACATCGCGTTGCAATAATTCTTGATAATTTCGAAATAATCGCATTTCGCGATTAATTTCTTCCGTAATATTACAAATACACATATCGGCTATTTACGTGTTTTAATATTAAAAGTTGGACTGTCAAAATAATTTAGAAATTCTGATCTGTTTTCGCAGTTTGTTCAAAATGCACGCGCAAACTCTTATTGCACCACCGCAACCGAATGATCATCTTTTTTATGTCTTTTTTTTTGTTGAATTGTACAATACGACGTGCAATATGTTTGTATATTCGTACGCATTTCTATTGTACTTCCGGCACGTACGGGCATAAATTTTACTTTCTATGAAATGTTTATTTAAAAGCGTCGAGGGTCGAGCAAAGGTGGCATTTGTTGCATGGCGAACATTAACGGAGCATGCCAACGTGTCCGTGAAATGTACCCCCGGCGTGGGTCTAACCGAAATATATGATCTTTTAAAAATGCATGCGTTTGTGCAACGGCGATGCACAACTCCGACCTTTCCACCGCACTCAGTCTGCGAATGAACTCTCGCGAGGTTCACTAACGTAATTTGAAATGACTCTCCGCCTTCATATATTTTTTACTCGAATATAAAAGATAACTAGATCGCACGCAAAAATTATTGCAGCTACTTACCTACGCGAGTGTTAACGACGAGCACATTATAATGAACAATTGTTATTTCTTCCCACTTTATCTCATTTGCCTCTTTTACGCGCGTTTAGTTAAGATAACAATGCAATATATATTTTTAAAACGACGGATATACAGCTTGCGTTCAGTTTTTTATATAAATATTACATATTCTGTGTTTTATGTGCACTTAGCACTAAATAGATTGCCGTTATATTATTCATCCCTCAAAAACCCGTCTATATAGAGAGAGAAAGGATAGAAAGAGAGAGAGTTTACTCCATTTTCTTCTGACATTTTCAATTTTCTAGTGGCTTAATCTTCCATAAGAAATGTCCGACCGTTTGTTTCACCTTCTCTTCATAAAGTTTTCATCGTTACCGCTGCTGTGAATGCATTCCGCGCAGTGAAGCACGAGGTGCTAAAATGAATGTAAAGCCTACGAGAGTGCAACCAAGGGTGCTCGCTTCCGGCGGAACAAAAGTACGCCATCAAGGCGTTGGACCACGACTGATATTGGCGCTGCCGCCGCTCCGGAGGATCGGAAACGAAAGAGGGGAAGAGAAAGATTTTCCGAAATTTCCCGGGGGCCCACTACCGTCCACGTCCCTCTCGCTCCCGGTACCAGCTTTTCCGCTAATATTTCATCATGACTGCGTCGGCGTCGGCCATCTTGTTTCCGGACCCAGGCGCACCGGAAGCGGCCGGATGCGTCGCGACAAAGCGTCGTTGCGGAAAAATCACAGGACTATGAAGCGTGGATAAATAGGGAATAGAAACAGGCTGCCGTTTCGTTCCAAAAATACGCGAAAAAAAATTAAACGTTTGTTCGATTGAGCTCAAAAATATAGAAAAGGAAATACTTTTTTTTTTTTATCCTTTCTTCCTTTAGCTTTCTTCCTTTCTTATAACACTTCATTTGTTTTAATGCAATTATATAGCGAAATAGATCACGAAAATATGCATGATGTATGTCGTATAGAAATATCTATCGTACACATTGAAATTACAAGCAAATTTCCAAAACCAAGTTAATCGATTAGCAGGTGTGGAATTAAATTGGTGCAGTATTAATTTCTCTAAAAAAGCTCCGTGCGCGCTGTGCATTTCTCTAAATAAATAAAATCACATCAACGCGCAAATGCAGTAGTTAAATAAGTTAGTTGTTTATTGTTTCGCGCGCCCGCTCTCTTTCTTTCTCTTTCTCTTTTCTTCTTTTTTTTTTTACTTATTTATCTATCTTTATTTATGCAATGCGTAAAGCAACAAAACAACAATCATAAATAAAGATAGGTTTTTTTTGATAAATAATCGTAGAAAAAGCTACTTTACAAAATGTATTTTGCAAAATTATTATAAACAAAAATGTATATATTTCTTGATGAATTATTGGACTTAAATAATTTCTCGAAAGAGAGAGACAGAGAGCTGTGATGTGCATAATAAATATCCTAAAATTATATTTTGCATTGTCGTAATTGGTTGCGTTTATCATGTATATACGTACATATGTGAATACATATTTTTCTCTATCAGGATATAACTGTATAAATAGTACTAGTAGTTATTTACTCACAAGCAGACAAGCAAAATACTCTAGACGGCGATAAGTACGGAGGACCGCTTTGTTTGCAGGCTGAAACTTAACCCACCTAACAACTAATCTTAAGAAGATCCAGCTGCGGGCTCGTACTCAAAGGATTTCGCCATCAGAAGCTTCTAGATCCCGGGAGACAAAATTGCAGACGCACACACATACATACATACATACATACACACACACACACACACCTCACACACCAGACACACACACACACTCCTCTCTCTGCAACTCATCTAACATATGTCAGCTAAATTAAATGACGTTTATCTCGTGTCGCTCGCGATGAGAATCATTATTAATAGCGTCACGGCGGTAACGTAATACTTTTATGAGATATTTTAGAAAACTATCATCTTCTTTTACCGCAAAATTTCTTTATCGATAAAATAAATCAATCGTCACCAGAAAATAGTAATCACATTGTCTCTCCGTATATAAGTCATTGTATATATATCGCGATCGTTAAATCTTGCGGAACGACAAAAATTTTACGGTTACGGAAAGACTAAAAAGTGACAAAAAAAAAAAAAAAAAAAAAAAAGAAGCGAGAGATTTTCTTGAGAAACATTTCCTGCACACTCCCTGCGTGAAATTGGAGGAAGTTGCGACGACGTCGGAGCGAAGGGTCGCAAGGGTCGTCGTGGTTTAAAATCAAATAAACGAATGAAGCATGGTGGAGGAAGAACGAGAGGAGGACCCCGTCTCGGCCAAGAAAATCAAAATTTCGTCATCCGCTCGTAATTCGTAGGGTGCCGTCCTGCATAGGCTCCCCGTTCCGTTACCTTCATCGACCCTCGAGGGCTGTGTTGGACTATTGGATTTTAACCTCATTTTCCAACGGCGGCTTCGATTTCGATCTACGAACGTCGCTACATTCCAAATGAAAATATTCCCTCGCTGAGGATGACAGTTTCCATCTCTCTCTCATTCTCAGAAAATACTGTTTTGAAAGACTCGAGTACTTTTTCTTGATATTTGTTTTCGAAATGAACATGAGATTTCGAGTATTACTATTATCTCGATTCTATGGTAACATCGAGGAAAGAACTCGAGAAACGTCACAGGGGAGTTGTCCCTTTTACGAAAAAGTTAGTCCCGGGAGAACACAATTTTCTTTGTCACGAAACCGTAAACATCACCACAGCTCGCGCTAGACCTGACACGACTATAGAGGGAGGCTCGCCCTTATAATCTGAGCGCCACTCTATATCGCGACACTTCCGCGTCCTAGAGCCATTTAGATAAACTCGTAATCTAGATGTTGCTTTCCGCGTTGAAATAATGTTCCGCGGACGCTGCAAAAAAGTCTCTCGGTCAATCGGATCTGGGCGAACTGCGCAAGAGATATAAAAAAAAAAAAAAAAACGCTTTCACACGCTGTATCGATTCTTGTTAAATTCCATCAAATTTTTAGGTTTTAATTTGAAAGAAGTACAATACACATCAAAAATATCTGAACTATTGAAAAAAAAAACAATGATAAAAGTTGGATTAGATTTTCGAAATGTTTTCAATTTGGAGCAATCATCAACGGTGTAAGAAGCGGACGAAAAAGGTCTGATTTATAACGCGGTTGTACTACTTAAAATACAGATGACGTGCCGGAAGCGAAAAGGGGTTAAGAGCGGCGCAGGGAGTGGGGGTTTTCCATAGCTGTAGCGAATTATTTGCATAAACAAATTTCACCAGAAGTGAATCCAACGTGCCGGTAACGTTGTTCCATCTACGAGAGTAGCTTCGCTCATTTCTATCGCGCGACTGTATTTCTCTCCCGTCTTCGCGTCCACGGCCATCGCGCGATTTCCATCTAATTAGATTAATCCGAGTGGAGAGTATTTTCGAATATGCAAATCTACGACGAGCGCGTATGTAAACTTTAACACGCGGAGCCCGACGTAAGAACGCGCGCGATTTTACGAATAAGATAAAAAGAATTTTTACGTTTTTTTTACGCGCAGCGAAAGAATGAAAGAACAAACCGAAAAAAAAAAAAAAACTGACACTAGCAAAAAATGTGCGCGTGATGGAGTCGGATCGGCTATTTTAAAGATCGCAAAAGATCGGGGATGATACACGTCGGGATTGGAGAACGTCGGCGATGTGTTGACGAATTGTAGGAAGGTGCACAGCGGGGATTTTGGTTCGGAAGCATACACAGTTATATCTCTTTTCGGAGGGTTGGGGGAAAAACGATGTCGGGGCGGTCAAACGCAGCGAGCGTCCGAGCCAGACGGCCGAATGGGCAATCAACGATCGAATGCCTCATGCGGACGAACCATTATTCTCGTCCAATCGGCATTGCAACATGAAACACCGGCAATTGCCCGATAAAATCATTATACGCCTCATTACTTGTCAGCTGCAAACGCTCGTTGTCTGCCTTTTAATTTACAGCCCACACACCGCGACGATTGCAATTTCAGCAGGACAGGTTACGGGTGTTCTCCTTTGCTTCTACGGTCGAAACGCAACATTCTCACCGGATGCTGAAATAGTTATCCGACGGAAATGCTATTTGTGTTATTCGAACGACGTCGTGTGTCCTGTTAACGAATGCGCTATCCTCGCGCCAAGTGTTATCGGACACCGATACACCGACGGAAAACATAGAATTTCACGATGATAAGAACTTTCGTACATTACTCTGTGCGCTGTTTCTGCTCTATGTGTATCTCGAATAAAACGTTTCTTCAGGATTACTATCTATTTTGTCACCGGTAACAGTTGTCTTGTTTTCGCGCTTGTTTATTCGGGTGATAAATGTCTCGCGAAATCGTGAGTAAGCGCGCGTTTCTTTCGTTATTGCTGCTTCGGTACAATGCAGGTACTTTGCCGCGAACAAAATAAAATGATAACTGATGTCTATATCTCTCGGGGGGGGGGAGGGAGAAGAGAGTTGATGGCTCGAGGTGTTTCGAGCGCCGATAAAGTGCGGGTTAATTGCCGAATGAAATTAAACAGCAGTTAAACCCTCGAGTCTTGAGTAATTATAAGAAGTTATAAGATGCCTTCTTGTAGTCCAATCTCTCTCTCTCTCTTTCTCATGCAACTCTCATTTTCTGTCTTGCTTACTCTCTTTCATCAACCTATTCTATCCTTCTCCCATTCCACCTCCGACTCTCTCTCTTAAACGTACTATCCCTGGAGGCCGTTAGCTGCAATCAAAGTTAACCTGGAGTTATGGGGAAAAACTGCAGAACGCCAGTTAATGTTTAACGAGACTGTTAACTGCAGCCTCTCGCTGCCATCCCTATCTTCAGCGTTTTTCATTCCTCTTCGTATATGGTTCGATGAATCTATTATTATTATTTTAAAAAATTTCATAATTAATGAAGATTTTTATATCTCGGTTAGGTGGCATAGTAGATGCAACTTTTATAACGAATATCAGTGACAAATCTAAAAAAACTACGAGGATTAACATTTGTGTGAAAACGCAGTTCGTCCTCGCGAATATATTTGCAACTTGAATAATTTCAACAAATCACGGAGGACGCCGTTAAAACACGCGGCAATACAACAATAAAAATCTTCCCTCCATGCAGGGCATTATTTCGGCAACTTTCGGTCATGACAATAATTACGGTAATTACAAGAGCGTATACGTGCATGAATAAACGAGCGGCCTCGCCTCTCTCTCTCTCTCTCTCTC